>BJCO01398472.1:0-20010 GCA_018326465.1 Flaveria floridana | reverse complement strand
GGTCATAAGACTTAGTTAAACATATTCCTGAATCTTTATTGACACAGAACTATGTATAACAATTGTAAACCCATATAACATGTTCACATATGCGTGTAATAAACACTAAAATAAAGATACAAGACATTCAATAACACATATTCATTCATTCAAGAGTCTTTCATTACAAATATCAAATGATTACATTAGTGTAACAAAATGAAAGTCCTTAAACATTTAAGTACATTAGAACTGGAACTAGGGACATGTGTACCAACAACCTTTTGAGCATGTCTTTTCAGGTAACAATCATTGAGGATAGCTACGGATGCTGCCTTAGCGACGACCTTAGAAATGCACTACTTAGACTCATTGGATGTCTTTGACAATTGCTTTAACTTTTATTATTCACATATGTTCACTTGTTTCCCGGGTTGTGGGATTTATACTTAGTTGTTTGTATGACTATGTTTGTCGTGGAATTTACTAACTACGACACAAGTCCCCATTTGTGTCGGGTGACGTCATGACACGTTGATTTTCATCATTTATTGTATCTCTATTAATTAACAATGTGTTATATGATCCCGTCCGTTACATCCTCGTGTTTACGCTATAAGCGGAGGTGTGACAACAGTCTTTGAAAGATTTTGAAATTCTTAAACTGATCAATAATGATTGCTGATATGTTTGTCCACTTAAACTCATGCCCTATCTTTTTCAACAAGCAGCAGACGATTCGTTAAGGTTCAATTATGCACTTTAGAATGCTAGAACCCCACAATCATTTGGCAAAAACCCTCACCCAACCTCAGGATTTCTTGAATTTTGCTACGATCTTCATAGAGCAAGGCTTGTGCATTAGTGTGCAAGAGATTATCAACAGAATATTGCATTCTGTGATGAATTCATTATTACATGATTTGACACAACTTAGACCAAAATGGTGAGAGCTCCAGGACTATACTCACGTATAACAAAGGATATGACCATTTAATCATGTGCCAATGAGAGCTCCAGGTCAGTACTATCGTATAGCAAAGGAGATCATCAGTCCAGGTCAGTACTTCCATACAGAAGAAGAGGTTAGCACAAACACAAGACATATAAATACACCAAACATGGCTCAAAGACATGACTTATATGATTTGCATCATGGTGGGTGAAAGACCAATTCTCAATCCAATTTTTGTCAGGACTCAGTTTTCGTGCAGGCCAAAATGATTACGTAAATCCAGACATCCTTAAGCATATATTTAATTTAAATCGTCATGTTGCTGTCTACTTTATTCTTTAGGCTGTGCCTACCAAGCATATCATAAACGAATCTATTTGTTTTTTTCTTTTACTTTTAATTAAAAATAAGATGTGAATCAAATAACAGTATCAGTTACTATCATTTCTCATTATAAAGCGCAAGTCATGCAAGAACAAGCATCTCAAGAAGATATACAATCATTTCTCAATCATCTCGAATCAAGTTCCCGGTTCTCTTTTTCATTTTTTTATTTAAATTTTTTAATACTATAATACTCTTCCCTAAATTTTTATTTTTGCAAACCTATTTTTTTATTATTTTTTTAATTTTTTTAAATTTTTTTTATTTTTTATATTTTTTAAAAAAAATTATAAAACTGTACAAAAATAGAAATTTACCAAAGGTCTTCCAAACTACACTAATTATCAAGATAAGAAATCAATTATCAAGAAATATGTAGTGATTGTGAAGTTAGAACTGTGATTGGGCAGATAAAAATCCAGATTGCAGATAAAATACCTTGACCTTAACCTGTTTGTTCCGCCTCAAGGTTGAATTAGGAACAATCTCTGTCAGTAAACCGGATTACAAACGGTCCTCCTGAACTATTCCTGCACTCATTAACAGATTAGTTAGAAAGGGGGACCCAGGCCATTGTAGTCCTGGGTGTTCCATTTTCATCAGTGTATGTAACATGTTTAAGCACACACTCTTTTGAAAAATCATTTATTTGTTTATCCTTTTCCTTTTTTTTTACTTTCCAAATTTGTTTCTGTTCAATTACTTTTGATTTCAAAGAATTGAATTTGGAAATCATTTTCTTTTTAAGATCCGAAGGAAGAGAATTTGATTTGGAAATTTTGATCGTTTACATCTTTAAATCATCTGAAACCGGCTTCATATGAGAAGGTTTGGATAGAATGTTCATCATCCAACCATTCAAAGATATGCTTTTACCTCTTAAAACAAAGAAGCGACCCATTTTGTCTTTATCGTCTGGAACTTGCCTTTGAACTTGAAAGCACTTCTTTAGCACTTGGTCTTCTTTTCCACATCTAAAGCAAGCCTGGAAAGGCTTTTGATTCTGTGTAGTCAAGCGGATAGCAGGAGAGGATGGAGCCTACTCTGATGTTGTTCTAGAAGATGAGAACTGAACATTCTTATGAGAACCTTTTGATGTAACAGATGAGGATAGAGAGAGTTTCAGCTGAGTTTCACCCTTTTGTAAGACTGGTGACTTGGTAGACTTGGAGGTAGATTTGTGATGAGCTTGATGTATAGCGGATGAAGATGGTGAGTGCTTCTGCTGAGTTTTGAAGGAACTGCCAATTTGTTTAGCAGTTGGGGATGAGATCTGGATAGGTCTTGATACAATTGTTGGAAGCTTTTGACTCTTGATAACTTCAGGTGGCTTGACGATCTATGATTCATCATCAGAGCTTGTCAAGTCTTGTATACATAAATCTGCTTCCAATGGATCTAGATTCATACCACTTGTTGTGTTTTGATTGCCTGATGATTCCACAGCTGTTCCTTCTTTGACAAACCTGACAGGAACAAAAGAAGGGATGTAACATGTTTCGAATTTGTTAAAAAAGTTACGGGAAGCAACTGATACTGCTTTTGAAACATCAGAGGTGGAATTATCGTTTTGCATATCAGATCCTTGCTTGATGAGTCCTAAACCTGCAGGAGAATCATATTCATCTCTAACCTCTTCATGGTTTACTCCTTCTAAACCTTCATGTAAACTGTTCGCAGATTGCTCAAACAGATCATTTTCTAGGTGTGGTTTAGGAATTGGAGAATAACATAGAGTAGATGGAAGGGGAACTGAATTAAATACAGTTTTACCGTCTGAGTGATATCCAACCCCAGATTTTATCCGCGCCCCTTGTTGTTTAGCAATAAGATCATCCTTTTTCATTTGTGAAAGGGTCCATTTATCGAGCTTTGTTTGAAGCTGAGTCGTTTCAAATTGGGATAGAATTGCTCTTTCTCTTAAAATAGTAATTTGCAAATTTCTTTCCAAAAGATTTCTTTTCAAAAGATCAATTTCAGCCAATGCTTCATTAAGTTTCTTAGAAAAAGCAATTTCATTCTGCTTGAGTTCTTTGTTTGTGGTTTTTAATTCTTTTTCGTTATCTAGCAATAACCTATTTGCTTTATAGATACCAAACAAATGAATTTTGCAAGCAGATGAGCACATGTCTAGAACGTTCTCATATGGAAGTCCCATGACAATTCTTTCAGCTTCTAAGGCTTTCTCGCAGTTGCAGACCCTTGTGTTTCTATTATGTTCCTCTTCCTTGGCCTTTAGCGTCTCTTCATCCTTAGTTTCCTTCTTTCCTTCATCATTTTCCTCAACTTCATTAGCATCAGTCCACTTCCATTACCACCTCTCAAAGCTTCACAATATTCTTTTACAGTCTCCCTGATTTCAGTAGTTGAATGAGAATGAATTTCCATCGACTTCAACCTCTCAATTATCTCGGTTTTGTAATCAAGAATGCTTGTCGCAGAAGAGATAATAGATACATTCAGCCTGTTAGTTTGAGATGGAAACACGGCTTGATGAAATTCTCTTCTCTTGATATCCAGCTCAACAGATTTCAACTTGTTGATCACATCTATCAACTTGTAATCAAGAAAATTTCTTTCTTTCTTAAGCATTTTAACCTGAGAACTCCACTCGGCTGGAGGATATATAAGAAGCTATTGAACTTGTTCATAGTTGGTGAGTTAGGGGTCATGCTTCTTCAGATTATTTTCCATAGATATAAATCGATCAATGAAATCAGACAACTTTTCATTTTTCATACCTGCAAAACAATCAAACCGACTTTGTGCCATTATGGCATTGTCTGATTCGAGATCGTCAGAAAATGACATTTTCATTTAAAATATTAAATTCACTTTAACACCAAAAACAAAGAAAATATTTTTCTCAAAAATTATTGAATAATATTCTCCCCTTAGAATTTTTAAACAACTGGGGTCAAGCTTGTTTTTTTTTGTATAAAAAAAAGATTAATACAGGTCAAGTTTAATAAGTAATAAAACACAGAAATACAATGCTCTTATACTAGACTACTAGGTAACAATAAAAATTTAAAAAAACACATTCGAGCCCTAAATCAACTCGTTTCACATGCCTTTGAACATATGACTTTCTAGGGTCTTCTGTCTTCAACTTTGGTAGTTGAATCTCACCCTTTTCATAAAGTTCCTCCAGCTAGAAACCCTATTTTCCTTGTTCCTTCCCACTGCTCCTCATGCTCATGCTTTCGTTTCCACATCTCTTTGGTTTCTTCCTTATCTTTCTTTTCTTTTTGGTTTGATTTTGACCATGGTTGATATGGTGGTGTGGATGTCGGGTGAATATCGATTGCAGATATGATGATGGCGATGGAAGTAGGCTGTAACGGGTAGGGTTTTGGTCGAGAGGGTGTAAGTGGTAAGGGGATGGCTACACGAGGGGTTGAGGGTCACTGATGCGACCGGGGGTTAGGGTGGGGAGAGGTGCAGTAGTCGCGGTGGTGGAAGTGGATGTTGGGTTTGCGGTGGAGGCCACAGCGAAGGTGGTCAACGGGAGGGGTGGCTGTGGTGATGTAGGGGGTCGCGGACACTTGTGGTTTGGGTGATGTGTTTACGGTAGTGGTGATGTGGTATCTCGGTACTCGAGAGGTGGGCTTTTGGTTGAGGATGGTTGAATGGCTGCGGGTGGGTGGATTGTGATGGTGGTGTTGGGTTCTGTCTAGTGGATTGTGGCGGTGGAGTGTAGGTTGTGGTGGTTGGTGTTTGGCATTTCTGATGGTGTTGGATCTGTGATGATAAAGGGTTGACAGAAGTTGGTTTTTGTTGGTTGTGGTTGCAACAGTGGTGGTTCTGTGATGGTAGTTCTGTGATGGTGGTTTTGGTTGTTGATGATGGTTGGATAGATTCGCTGGAAATTTTGCCTGAAACTTCACCTGAAAACACAAGTTCGCTGGCTAGTTCGCCGGAAAACCAATAGTTCCGCCGGAAAACCGATAGTTTCGCTGAAAAAGCAAATTCGCCCAGAAGTTCGCTAAAAACTTATTAGTTTTGCCAAAAGCTGAACTTTCGTTGAACTGATGTAGTTTCGCACCATGAAGATTTGAAGGTTCTTCAAGGGGTGTTAAGAACACCAAGAACACACACACAACTGTGAGTGAGAGAAACAACTTTAAAATTGAATTTCTTTTCAAATTTATTGTATAAAATGATTTGTAGATGTAAAATTTGATATCTAATGTCTTAAATCTACTCTGAAATGATGTAGATCTGATCAAAATCGGTAATATTGATGAACACAAAAACTCAGATCTAGTTTCTCTCTCTAAAACCCCATTTTCTCTCTCTAAGAAATTTCAAAAATCAATAATAAAATCTTCAAATCAGCAATAGAAATTGATTCAAGTTGGCTCTGATACCAAATTTTTGTTCTAGGGGCACTTGAATCAATCAACTAACAATGAAGATTTGGATCAAACACATAAAATATGAAGAACTTGAATGAACACTCAAGAACATCAATGAAAAGCCCTCATTTGATCCATATTGATTTGCATAAGATATTGTTTACATGGAAACCTCAAATCTAGCTCATTCAAGCTTCTTAACCCTAATTGCAACTTAACTATATATAGTGAATATAATATTCACTAATAACACATTAAGCCCCTAGACTTAAACTAATTAGGGAGAAATACAAATAAAACATAAAAATGACTAAAACAAGATTAATATATTTTGTTAACACAAAATATATTTATTCACAATAAAACTCCTAGTCAAATATATCTTCAACGTCTCTTCTCGGTTCTTCATCGCGAACGCGTCTGTTTGACTTTTCCGATGACTTTGACTATGACGTTGACATTTGTTGACTTTGACTGTGTTGATAATATAGACTATCTTTTTCAGACCCAAAAAAAGTCTCCTCTTTTGAAACTAAAAAGGATAGAGTGGAACAAAGGGCTCCCATTCAGCCAGAGGTCCAACAATCCTCTATAATTGACCTCAATATCAGCGTTGAGTCTCCTCAGTCTCAACCTGATGAGCCTATTATCCAAGCTTCAAGCCCTCAGGGTGAGTCCCAACACTCCCCTAAGCAACCAAAAAGGGATAGCCACATCATTGGCCCAATGTCACTAGATGTTGACCAAGGTCCCGGGTCATTAGGCATAACTTCTATATCTTTACTAACCTATTAACCCAATCTGATGAAGATCTCATGTTTCATCAGGGCCATGATGTTGATCTACCATACCACTCTCCAGATCAACTGAGCCCTAGGGAACCTCTTATTTCTTGCCCACATTAGTTAAACCAAACTGAGGTGAGTCCTACAGGTGTGTAGGGGACTCATGTAGACTCAGCTGCCACTATTGAAAGTGTCTCATTGACCTCTAAGGACAGTGGTAACATAACTGAGACTGAGTCTACGGCAATCTTACCAATTGATGTATCTAAAAGAGACATAAGTATGCAAGGGAAACAAGGGTGACAAGAAACCACATCTGATGATGATGATGAACATACTAGGTATGTTATCTCATCTCCCCATGATTCTTCAAAAGAAGATGAGGGAAGTCTACAAGTCACCATTCAGTACTTGCTTTCTAAAGTCTCAAACCTTGAATTCAAGGTTAAGACTTTAAAAGCTAGGTCTGCCACTCAGTAACTTGAGATTGAAAATCTAAAGGCCAAACTAGCTGAGACACAGATTGAGAAGTCTATTAGGCATGTACCTATTCAAGCCTCTTTAAGTTCTTCCTCTAGCTCATATACTTCTTAAGATAATGCTACCAAAAAGAGGGAGAGTGTACAGAGTCAAAGTCATGAGGAACCTACCTTGGCCATCTCAACCCTATCTTCACTCTATCCTACACAACAATACCCTACAACTATCTTCCCTCAGCCACCTCCTATAACAATTAAAGTGGACCCTAGGATGCTTATTGATCTTCACAGATTCTTAACCAAGTATCTCAAAAGCTCCTCACTTGAACAACCCTCACCTGATGTTGTTATAGCCTACTTTAGAGCTAAAGAGCTTCAAAGGTTGAGTGCACCGCGTACCACTGAGAAGGAAGTTGGTCAACCTAAGGGCCTTACTGAACCTGAGATTGACTTTGAAGTGAAAATAAGGACTGATGGCCCAGCAACTGACTCAGTTAGGACAGGTAGTGCTATACCAATCTCTTTCAAAGCAGAAATTCAAGCTGCGGATGGAATTATTGAATCGTCATCCTTATCTGATGATTTGCTTATCATAGAGGCTATCCTTAATCTAACCTCTGAGGTAAACAGTGATGACTTTCTCAAAACCCCTCTCTCTCAAGCACAACAAGATCAACCCCACTCTCCCCAACCTGAATCATCCAAGCCAGAATCTCCAAAAGCTGAATCTTTTTCAGATCCTAAAGGAAAAAGGAAGATGACTGATGAAGAGCTTCTCAAATAAGAAAGGTTAGAGAAGCTAAAAATGAAAGGTGGACTCGACACTGTGAAACTGTTGGCTGCAAGTAGCAAGGCGGCAGCAGCAACCCAAGAGTCTATCAACAACAGAAGAAGAGTGGAGGTGATTGATAGGCTCATAGGCTAGAAGTGGATAATGAAGCAATCTTCTACTCCCACTTAATGAGCTTATAAATCTAGAAAGGGCGACCCTGCCGCAAAAGGAAACAGACAAAGCAGCAAGGTTAGCCGAAGAGGAAGAGAAAAGGAGAATGGAAGAAGAGACAGAGCAAAGGCAGAAGTTCGAGAGGAAACAGCAAGGTTGGCAAGGTTGTTCTCAGGATGAGTTGACTCCTCATAAAAATGAGACGATCTTGTTTCTTTTCAACAAAGAACAAGATCAAATCAATAAGGAGAGGAAGAAAGCTATGAGAGAAAAGTTGAAGGAAAGGAAGAAGAAAGAGGAGGAGGCCCGACTTGCGGCTACGAAGAATGTGGGAGACAAAGTATGGATGAAGGCTTATCTCAGGGCCCACGGCTTCATAGGTAGGCAAGTAGGTCCTATGTCTGAAAAGACCCTACAGTGACATGTTAGTGACATCAAGGCTGACATTAGGTTAGGAAGAAGGAAGGATGTATATCAAGCTCGTGGTGTACAAAGGATGGTACCCAAATCAATACCCAAACCACAACCAACAAAATCTGAGCCTACACCTCTTCCCTTCCCCATCAAAACTGAACCCACTACTAAACCTTACACTCCTGAAACTATAACATCAGCCTTACCTTCACCCTCACCCATTGCCTCTCAACAACCACCACCACCACTCATCCTAAAACCCAAAACATAACCCAAAACCCAACCACTATGTAAGGCCCTATTCCTAGAACGCTTACAGTTGGACATTCATTGCATAAAACATTTAAATAGAACATTTGTAGCGGAATTTAAACTTTTCATTAACATTAAAAATCATGTCAACACATCACATCATTTTTTTACATCCCATAAGTTTCATGAACACGATATGTTTTCTTAAAATATGGATGCCTGTCTTCAAATATTTCCCAATAGCTTATGCATCCATGCCTGCACCTCCTCAGCATCAAACTCTACGTGCCAACTATTATGTATACAAAAGTCAGCGATGCTGAGTGAGTTCTAGTTTTATAATTAAAATAATTTACTTAATCATATATGCAGGACCAGTTAAGAGATGGTCAATACAATTAGTCTTACAATGAGGAGAGAGTTAGAGCACTTAATAGATCAAATAGGGAACCGGGGATTTCAAAGTTAGGATGCAAAGAACACAAGTAAATAGACAGAACTTAAGACAATATATATAAGGATTTCAAGGATGATGTATATTAATCTCAAATGCTCTTAGAAGAGATACAATGCATTGGAAATAAGTTACAAGAGATTGAGATCCTTTATATTACACCCTACATCCGGCCATACTTGGAAAGCCAGTTGGAAGATTGAAAGACAACAAAATCAATGTACAATTAAAAGGCAGATTGCCTTTTGACTAGTGAGTATGACATGCCATAGCTCACATCCTAATATTATACAAAAATGATAAAAGTACATAAAGTAGAAAGTTACAGGAAAAGACCTTAATGTACAGTTACAAAAGCATGGACCTTTTCACCAACTTATGCAAGTTGGTGAGTCTTCAGAGTTATAGTGGAAAGTTGACCAGCTTCTGTAAAAGTACATTGGAGAAAAGCATGTTCTTCTAAGTCTTCAGAAGAAATCAATCTTCATTTTATTTGGCATCGGAAGACTTTGTCTTTGAAGCTTTGGAAGACTTCATCTTTTGCTTTGAAAGATTTGATTTTTGGCTTCAGAAGACTTTATACTTAGAATATTTCTTATGAAATGTATAAAGCTTCCGCAGGAACTTTTGGCTTCGGAATATTTTATACTTAGCATAATTCTCATGCAAAGTATAAAACTTCCGTAGTAGTTCTACTTGGTACTTTGGTGCATGCATGCAGGAAGAGCTTTGGTTGCTTTGGTTGCATCAGCCTCTATATAAACCGTACAAACTCCCGCTAGGCTGATGCTACCAAAACTGAGAAGGTTAATCTTTAGTTGATTATCCTCATTAGGATCATGGCTATTCCTTTCTTCATTAGTTGGTCAGGATCCCTCAGACTTTCATAATATCTTCTCATGTCATGGTATCAAGTATGTCTTGCCAGAATTAGACATCTTGACCACCTTGATCTCTGATGACATACCATCTGTCTAGATTAGCAGCAAAAGTATATGACAGGATGAGTCTTCTAGCTGAAAGAGGTTGTACTATGGTAGGAGTTAGTTGATTAGCTTCTTATTGCACCTCCTCAGGATGTTCTGACTCATCCTGAGGTTTGGAAGTGGATGCCCTTTTCTTCTTGCTTACTTTCTTTGCAACCATCCTTTTCTTCCTCTTTGTTGTATTTAACTGAGAGGGCTCGTCTTGAGTACCATGTTGTTCTATTATGCCTTTCTCAGTTGGGTCCTCTTCTCTCATAGGTTTGGAAGGACAGAGAGTAGAACCCTGCTATGGATTAGAAGATGAAGTTGACTACGAAGCAGCTAAAGGTCCAGGTTCTGTTGTCTGTGGTTCAACCTTACCCTTAACCTCAGCAAGAACTTAGGTTGGTGGAGAATGTAAGTCCACAAGCTCTCCTTTTTTAATCTTATCCTTGATCACCCTAATGTGTTAATCCATACTAGATAAAGACATTTGACCTAGCCTTCTTCTGGAGAATCCATACAGCTTCAAGAAGCTCATCATCCTTTGTCTATCATCATCCTTTGTCTATTAGCAGACTTCTTTTGGCTCTTTTGGATGACGGCCCTTGACTTTGAAGCTGCTTCCCTCATCTTTCTCTTAGCATCTTTTTGTTCATCTAAGGATTGCAGTTCAAGCTGCTTAAGATACTCAAATTCAATGTATTTAAAGGATAGGGGAAGAAGTGCAGATCTTTAGTAGAGACCTATGGCACTCAGGTAGTTGATCATGTTTTGTCTCTCAGCTTCTTTGGCTACCTAAGGTGGTTCAGCTGCCATAGTCTCTCTTTAAGGACTTTCATGAACTAGGGAGAGAGGAGGAGCATCCTTGTATTGTCGCTTTTGTCTTCTTTATTCTTTAACTCTGAGGAGCAACTCTACATCCTCTACCTCCTTTCTCTCTTTAGTCAGCTCTAAGTCTGCCAGTTCATTTAACTCTTCTAAGGGAAAAGAGATAACTTCATCAATGTTGTAGTTCCTGGTTCCCAGATAGTTCAATCTGGCAGCCCTCAACTCATTATTTTGAGTGTTTGGCCTAGGGGTTGTCCTGATTGCAGCTTCTATGAAGCCTGAGGAACCAGCTGAACTCTCTCCCCTTAGCTTCCTCTTACTCTCTCTTTCCTCCTCCTTAATCTCCTTAGGAGTCAGTTTCCTTTTCCCTTTATCACTCACAGGCCTTGGTGACTCAGGGTGGAGAGAGCTTTGGCCTTCATTGCCTGGTTCAGCAATCAGGCACTGGCTAGAGAGAGGTTGTGAAGCACCTTCACCAATTGGTGCCTCACCGAGGCTATATGATATTGTTGGAGTGCTTGACTCTGTGACAATGCTCACAGGTTTAGTCATTGGGCCTTCAATCAAGGATTCCCCTTCAAAACTAATCTTAGGGTCCACCTCAACATCCAGTTGACCAATGACATTGCCTGCTTCATTTGTCTTCTTCTATATCTTAGCTCCTCCATGATCCTGCCTTGAATTCTCTCAGCCATTATGTCAGCTTGCCTGTTATGACCTGGGTTGGAAAGTGGCATATTGACTAGAGAAAGGCTATCATAGTAGTTCAAGGTTTGAAAATTGAAGACCTCTTATTGGTCCTTGAACTTTATGTAGTGTAAGGGCTCTTTTTTATCATCATACCTCCACCAATGTATTTCATTTGCAGCTCCAAAAGGTGGATGTGGCATTGCCCTTGGTATAACCTCCTCAAATAAACTCTGGATAAGTGAGTCTATATCAATGTGAATTTGAGGAGGTTGCTGAGTCTGGACAATTGCAAGTGTGGTTGGTAAGTCCTCAATGTCCATACTCTAAGAAGGACTCCCAGGTTCTATGAATGTAACAACTTCCTCCCCATTTTTGGTACCATCACCCACTAGTTGTTCCTTGATAATAGAAATCTCAAGTTGTTGATCATTACCCTTCTTTGCAAGGTAGTCACTTGAGATTCCAAGTGACTAACCTTGGAGACTAAATAAATGCATGTTTTGGAAAGTTTTTGCACCTTTAGTCTAAGATTCCCCTCATCTTTAGTAGAAGAATCACTGGGGGATGAGATAATTGGACCTAAGTCTTCGTCCTCATCACCAGCTTATAGTTCTTGGCTGCTGGTTTTACCCTGCTCACTAACAGCTTCAGTTGAAGTATCAATGGGCTGGGTTGCCATGGTTGAGGTCTTAATAATGTATTCACTTTCATAAGTGAGAGCCTCTTCCATATGGATCTCCTAAACAGGTTCAGGAAGATCCACCTCAGTTAGAGGTGGATGATTTAGGCTAGACATAGGGGACACAGGAGTACTTATCTCTCTTTGAGTAGGGAAGGAGAAGAGAGACTCATGGTACTCACTAAGTGCTATATCTTCATCATCATGGAATTCTAGGCTGGGCATGGGTTGATTTAAATCTAAAGGCTGGGGATGGTAACTTTCCCTTAAAGGTTGTTTACTAGAGTGTTAAGACTCTGAGTGAAGGCTTAAGGCTTGTTAGTTCATGAGCTTATCAGCCTGAGCATAAGGAACCTCATGGCTAATTATTGGGGAAATTAGAGTGGTTTGCTCCTTAGGAGAAGTGGGAGCTCCAGTGTCCACTTCTTCCTGTGTGGGTGGTGATATGGGGGCCTGCACAGGTTGAATAACATGTGCAGGGGTTCATTTGGATTTTCTTTGGTAGGTGAGGATTGTTTGTGGCTGTGTGGGTGTTGTTGAAGTGGAAGGTGTGGGTTTAACACTAACTGGTCCTGCTAGGCTGTAATCTTGTGCAATGAGCTCTAACATTTTTAGGACCAGGACTGTTTCTACCCTTGAGAAGCCCGCAGTAGGCTTTCTTATTATTTTCAAGATGTTGCTTCATCTATCCCATTTTAAGAATATTACATGTTCCCCTCAACTGTGAGCCCAGTTCACAGTTGAGTATGTGCAGGACATATCTAGGAAATATGTAATACTCTAAGGAGTCCAAGTTTGTAAGCAAATTAGTATAAACAAATTATGAATACTTGAACTTGACCCTATAAACCATTCCATGAACAATAAAGGAGAGATCCTCTAGAATTTGGCCCCATCCTCTATGTTTGTTAGACAAACTATGAATAACAACATGTAGAAGGTTCTTCCATTAAGAGAAAACCTTCCCTTTCTTGAAGGTTATAACTGAGAAGTCCCCTTCATAGCCCATCTTCTCAAAAGAATGATTTATAGAAGACATTGTTAAGGACACTTCACCTTCTTCATCATCCAGCTATAAGTGTGAGTTAATAGAGGCTGGAGTGATGAACAGTGTCCTCCCCTGCACTGTGGCAGATAGTGTCTTCTCCCCGTCCATGGTGACCTCTTGGCAGGTCCTCCAAAGGTCCAAAAGATGATCCTCTTAAAGTGGAGGATCAATGGTAAGGGAGGCGAAGTAGTTTGAGAATGAAAGAAAGCGACAAACTTTTGAGAAACTTGGATCTTTCTCAGAGTCTAACAAAGCAACCTGGTTGTGTTGCTTGTGAAGCTGCATGGAGAAATCTGGTTGGTTACTACGGTTGAGGTTGGCCATTTATGGTAGCTTTGGGGTGAAGAAAGATATGAACAAAGGCAGTGAGTAGGCTTTTAGGTTTAGAGAGAATGCAGATAAAGAAGATAGTAAAAGAGGGAGGAACCGTTGGGTATATTTATATGAAATTGACTTGAGATAAGGTTAATACAAAAAAATAAACATTGAAGCCTAAATGTCAGTCCCACCCATGAAAAAGTGCCTAAAAAGCTAGTTTTCTTGGAAGTTGAAGTTTCTTCCGAAGGTAATTTGTCTTCGGAAGATTTGTGAAAATCTTTCGAAGCCAAAATTTGACTTCGGAAGATATTCCTAAGCTTAGTGAAAAATGGCTTCAGAAGAAAATTTACTTAGGCAAATTCCCTTCCGAAGAGTATTTAGTCTCAGAAGAAATTGCTTTCGAAAGGAATTTGTTCTTGAAATACACATAAGCACTTAGAAGCGTATTTTGGCTTCGTAAGAAATATGAAATTTCTTCTGAAGGTAAATCTCCTTTAAGTAGTTATGTGTTATGATGTCTTAAAATTCTTTCGAAGGCAATGTTAAGATCTTCTGAAGGCAATGTTAAGATCTTCCGAAGGGAAATACACTTGGTAATTTTCAAAATGCTAAGAATTATCATTTTAAAAATTTCTTCCAAGATAAACTGGGCTTATGTAGGTGATTGATTTAGACAACTTAGGACACACACTTCCTTTTAGAAGTAATATAAATTAAGTTTTAAGAAAATTTATTCAAGGTTAATCATCCCAATAGCTTATGTAAGATATTTAAATCTCTGTTCATCAAAAGCTTTTGTGAACAGATCAGCGTATTGTTCATTTGTATCAACCTTGATTAGTTTTATCAATCCCTATTCATGATTATCTCTAATTAGATGATAACTGATATTGATGTGCTTTGTCCTTGAGTGCTACATAGGATTCTTGTTGTCTATGTGGATAGGAGTCTCTTTGAAGTTGTATCCATAGTCCAGCATCATATTTGAATCCAAAATACTTGAGCACAGCAGCTTGCAGCAGCAATGTATTCAGTCTCAGCATTTTAAACAGATACACAAGATTGTTTCTTATATTACCATGAGACTATCCTTCCACCAAGGAATTGACATCTCCCAGATGTGGACTTTGCAGTAATGTTGCAACCACCGTAGTCACTATCTGTATAAGCATATAGATTGAAGTCAGAGTTCTTTGGATACTAAAACCCTAGTTTAGGAGCACATTTGAGATATCTAAGAATTCTTTTGACAACAACCAGGTGTGACATCTTAGGGTTGGCTTGATATCTTGCACATATACATGTAGCAAACATAATATCAGGCCTGCTGGCAATAATATACATAAGATACCCAATCATTGCCCTGTAAATATGTTCATCTACACACCCCCCCTCAAGATCAAGTCCAAAGGAGTGGTTTCTGGCTATGGGTGTCTTTGCTACCTTACATTCAGTCATGTTGAATCTTGTAAGTATCTCTTGTACATACTTTGAGTGACTTATGAAGATGCCATTGTCAACTTGCTTCATTTGAGTTCCTAGAAAAAAATTGAGTTCTCCCACGACACTCATTTCAAACCTACTCTTCATCAGCTTCTCAAAGTCTTTGCTGAGCTTTGAATTAGTTGACCTAAAAATAATGGAATCTACATATACTTGAACCAGTATTAAGTCATTTCTTGTTCCTTTGATGAAGAGAGTTCCATCTATAGTACCCCTCTTGTATCCATGTTGATAGAGATACTGAGATAGTGTCTCATACCACTTTCTTGGAGCTTAGTGCAGCCCATAAAGAGCTTTATCAAGCTTGTAGACATAATCTGGATGATTTCGGTCTGCAAAGCTAGGTGGTTGTTTGACATAAGCCTCTTCATCAATCACCCCATATAAAAATACACACTTGACATCAAGTTGGTAGACCTTGAAATCCTTGGATACAACAAATGCTAGGAATATCGTAACAGCTTCATGTCTTGCTACAGGAGTAAAAACATCAGTGTAGTCAATTCCTTCTTCTTATATGTACCTTTGAACAACCAGTCTTGCCTTGTTCTTGATGACAAATCCTTTATCATATTTCTTATTTCTAAACACCCATTTGGTACCTATGATAGTCTTCCTATGAGGAAGAGGATATAGGTTCTAAACCTTTTGTCTTTTGAATTGAAGCAGCTCCTCTTGCATTGCTTTAACCCAACTTTCATCCTTCAAATCCTCATCAACTTTCTTTGGCTCTATCTAGGACAAGAACCAAAAGTGTAGACAAACATTTTTGTCATGGGTTTGTCCTCTTGTTCTCACCCCTTGTCAGCATCTCTAATGATATTTTTGATGGGATGTGATGCAAGTTGTTTAGACAGATTTAGATTTGAAAATTTTAGATCTGGCAATGAAGTGTCTTCCACCACATCAGCACACTTATCAATAGAAACTTGATCTCATGAGTGTGTGACATTATTGATATTGTCATCAATGGAGTGGTTATCAGTATTAAGAAATTCTTGATCACTCTTGCTACTACCATTGCCTCCTACATTTGAAGCTCCTACATATGTGTCTTATACCTCTGAGCTGGAATTTTTAAGCACTTGAGATGTATCAGCATGATCTATCATTGTTCTGTAGATAGGAACTTCATTTCCAGGGTTTGTTACCACTGGAGCTGAAGATGTAGTCTGTCTTGGTCTTCTCAGCTCAAATCTTGGATCAGGTCTTCTTTTGATGTGTTACCTGTTGATCTTGAAACATCTTTAGAAGATTTGTTAAAACAGTTGGTAACTAAATCAAGATCAAATAGCCAATCAGGACTAGAACCTTTCACACAGGGTGTGTGCTCATTGAAGATCACATTGGCTGATTCTTCAACTACTCTAGTTCTGAGATTGTATACTCTATAAGCCTTAGCGTGAGAGGAGTATCCAATGAAATGTCCATCATCTGATTTCTCAGCAAACTAGGCTACTTGATCTTTAGTATTCAAGATGGTGCATGGACATCCAAATGACCGGAGAAAATCAATGAAAGGCCTTCTTTTATGCCATAGTTCATAAGGAGTCTTACCATGAGTCTTAATTACTAAAACTCTTTTCTTCACATAGCAAGCAGTATTAATTACATTTGCCCAGAAGGTAATAAGAAGTTTAGAGTCAGACAAAATGGTCTTGCAGCTTCAATAAGTGTCATGTTTCTCCTCTCAGCAACTCCGTTTTGTTGAGGAGTCCTGGGAGCACTATATTGTCTTGTAATACCCTTTTCATCATAAAATGTGTCAAGGATTTGGTTCTTGAATTCAGTTCCTTGATCACATCTTATGGTCTTGACTTTATGATTAATTTGATTCTCAACTTTCAGAATGAAATTCTACAAGATCTGAGGAGTTTCATTCTTAGTTCTAAGGAAGAAAACTCAATGAATCTTATGAAGTCATGTGTGATCACCAAACAGTAAAAGGGTCCTTCCTAAACTCATTACACTAGTGGGGCGAAATAGATCCATGTGTAATAAGTGAAGGGGAGTAGTCATAGAGTTCTTAACCTTTGGCTTGTGAGACACCAAGTGTTGTTTCCTTTTCAGGCATGCAACACAGTGATCATCACTTGTAAACTCTTTCTTTGGCATTCCACTTACCAAATCATTTCTAATCAGTTTATTCATGTTCTTAAAGTTTGCATGGCACATCCTTTTATGCCAAAGGAAAGACTCGTCACTATTAGCCTTAGATTGAAAGCAAGAAACTTCTCCTGAGGGGGATGTTTCTTGCAAATCAATCTTGTACATGTTCCCTTTCTGGGGTACTCTAAGCAGGATATGCTCTTGAGGAATAACCACCCCAGGATTAAGAACAATGCACTCATGCTTAGTAAAGATTATGTTATGTCTCTGGTCACAAAATTAGGATACATTCAGTAAATTAAACCCAAGCTCCTTAACAAAATTTACCTTCTCAATGCTGAGCTTACCATTTGTGACTCTGCCCCTTCCAGTAATGTAACCACCACCATCTCCTCCAAAAGCAACTGGTCCTTCATCAATTTTCTCAAAATTCTGAAGCAAGGAGCCATTGCTTGTCATGTGCCTGGAACAGCCACTATCAATGATCCATACATTTCTTTTGGTCTTCAGCTGTTCCTGCATAATAAAAGGAGAATTATTTACATTTGGAAACCCAAGTGTCATTCGTCTTGGGCTCTTTAAAATGATCTGAAGACAATGCAATAGTAATTTATCCTATACTAAGACTATGGATATCATTTGCTATTGTACATGAAGAATTCTCAGTCACATGGTCTTCCTTTCTCTTCCACACCATCATTGGAAGATTAGACTTGACCTTCAAGGCTTCAAAAGTTTTTACAACTTCAAGAAACACTGATTTCTTCTAAAGCTTTCTTCTTCTTGCTCTTATCAGAAGTCTTCTTCTTAGTTATGTTGACAATACTTCTAGGATTGTAGATGCAATCCTTAGCCAGATGATAAGTACTGCCACACGGTCAAAATGCTTTCTTTTCAGAGCCTTCTTGTGAGTAGAAGCCTGAGTTTGATCACTTTCCATCTCCATCCCTATCTTTAAATATGTTATGGCAGACTCCCTAAGGTGAAGCTTGCCTTTGGAGGTGTATGGTTCATGTTGTGTAGCAGAGTTATACAGCTGCTCAGTCTTCATTCCTTCACAGGGATTAGTTGAACATGTACTTGAACTCTTGGTACTAAAGTTCAAAGTTATGTCCTCAGTCTTTACCACTTCAAAACCTGCAAAGATAAAGACTTGTTTCTGCTTGGAGTTGAAAGTGGTCTTGATATCCTAAGCTCTCTTTGATATTCTCTTTGCTGCTCGGATCAAGTTCTTCCACTTTGAGTTAGTCATCCCTGACTTCTTCCTCTCCTCAGGAGTGTAGTGACCCTTATTAGGATGATCTTCCTCACTCTTCTCAAATCCATCCTTCACTACCCCCTCTTCATCCTCCTTATCATTTGGATCTATGGATGGCAGATCATCTTGACTAGTTTCACACCTTGGAGATCTTACAGATAGTAGAGTGTGTGTAGGAGCTATCTCAGTAGATCTGCCATCAGTGCTTGGTTTGGAGACACATCTTCTACCTGGAAGGTCCAATCAAAGCCTCTTTCTTCAACAGCAACTACAGCTTGCTGCTTGGGCTTCTCAATGTATGAAGCTCCCTTAGTGTAGTTTGGCTTAGGTTGTGCTTGGCCACCATTTGTCCTGGGTGCCTTGCACTCCCTAGCAAAGTCTCCCATTTGGTTATAGTTGTAACACTTCACTTTGCTTTTATCCAGCCCAAAATTTCCATTGGATACATTGCTAGGAAATTTTCTCCTTGTCCTCTTATAGAACTTCTTGGCTCTGTGAGTGAGAAGAGCCATTTGTTGAACTATCTCCATGTACTCCAGGTCATCTGGATGGATGCAGTCCAAGTCTTCAAGGGTGAAGAGAAAGTTGCATGTGCTTTCATCATGTGACACAAAGGCATTTGATGAGCTTGTCTCTTGGAATGGGCTTCCATGGATGTAGCTCTCCTTTGGTGTCTCGGGGAAGGTGATGAAAGGGCCCTTGGGTGAGTTGTCAGGGTAAGAGATGAAATGGTATTATGGTTCTTTACAATCCCTTTCAACCACATGAAGGGAAAAACTTTGCTGATTGTTAGAGTTGCCAGATGGATTTTGCATGTTCATCTCCATCTAGTAACCACTAAGTATGCCATACAACTCAGTAAGAGTGAGGGTCTTGAGATTTACAGTCCTCTTAATGACCACAAAATAGTGTGTCCATTGTCTAGGAAGAGAGGACATGAATTTTCTCACAAGGTCCCTATTCTCCAGTTTTACTACAACATCTGTTAGAGTGCCATATTGTCTACATACCTGAAGTGTTGTTGAGTCATGGTTTCACCAACTTTTAATGTGAAATTCTCAAACTCATGCTTCAGAATATCCTTCTTGTTTTCTTTTGCATCAGAAGAACCTTCATACATCAGCTTCAGTGCATCCTATAGCTGTTTAGCAGTGTTGAACTTCTTGAAGCCTCTATAGATGACATTTGGAAGAGCAGTTTGGAGGGCAGTCATGGCTTTCTGATCTATTTCTATTCTTTTTCTATCTTTTTCAGAATAGTCAACCACCTCCTTTGGGATCATGTCACCTCCAGCAACAGCTGAAGAGGTGCATGGAATGTAAGGTCCTTCAGTAGTAGACTCCAACATCCTGCTATCTTGTGAATTGATGAAGCCTTCTGTTAGGACCGTGTACGTACGGAATACTAACTGATTCTTCGTTATACCGGATCAAATAGTGCGGAATCCTCTTTGATTGGTGATCCAATCAGGGAGAACGTAATCAAGATCAATCCTAACGATTAGAAAACGTTAAGAATGGACTAGGAATGATCTCAGACGTTCTATGAACTTGGAATGGACGAACTGGACGTTCTGGGTCGACTAGGGTTTCAAGTATTCGAA
>BJCO01398471.1:0-13475 GCA_018326465.1 Flaveria floridana | reverse complement strand
CAAGACTGGTCCTTCCGATTCGTATCCGAGGGTGAATCCAATGTTGCATTTGTTGATACCTTGGATGATGGATCTGCAAGTGAGGGAGATATCATAGCTGATCATTCTAGTTCAGATATTGAAGAAGCTAGGGATGTCGTTGATCACTTGGTTGAAGAAGAGTTAAGTGCTGAAAATTTAGAATCTCAAGCCACTGAAGAATCTGACACTGCACTGATGGTTGATTCGTCTAGTTCTACACAGGTATATTCTAAAGACGAATTATTTGATAAACATGCTTGTTCTGAATGTGATAAACTTAGAGAAAGCATTGATTTAAAGTTTGCTAGGTTATTAGAACACAATGATAATCTTGTAAATGATGTACAACTCTGAACTAAAGCAAACCGTGTGTTAAAACAAAATGAGTGCAGCTTCAAAGAAAAGATAGAACTGTTAGATCAATCAAATGATATTAAGTTCTGTTTAAACTCTTTAGAAGAAACCAAAAAGGAGAAAGTAGTTTTGCAAGTAAAAGTTTAATCTTTAAAACAAAAACTGCACAGTTTGGCTAGTTCTTTACATATAGTTCAAAACTTAGTGAAAGAACAAAATGGCGGGGAAGGTCTGGGTTATAAAGTAGTACCGCCACCACATGCTATCCATTTGAACACTAAATGTAGATCAATCAATAATAACCCGGTAAAGGATCATGTGGTGTCTACTCCTTTTGTCAGTGATCCAGATTCTATGGGTAAAATCGTGAAGTCTGTCACTAAACAGAAGAATACTACTTTGGAATCAAAAGATAAGATGCTTGTTGAAGAATTGGCTGATAAAATTGGGAAAGTTAACTTAGGGTCGGGTATAAAAACGTCTATTTCAGAACCTAAACAATCTAAGTCAACAAACCCTAAACCAGCAACTCATCAAAATTTAAACAAAATGAAGAGCAAAAGATGCTCGTCAAAACAATTAATTTTGTTAAAGAAGGAGAAACATCTAAAAGGGAAAAGAAACTACCCAGCCCCCGACCAAACTCAACCCCTCATCAACTTTTTCCTCATACGGTCGAAGGGAGACCTTCTACATTTGTGGAAAACGAGGACAAATCTCTCTAGATTGTCCTTGCTATCAGACACCTAAAATGAAAATAGAACTTTTTGATGATGAAAAACCAAAATTTTCTAAAATCAGATCTAATACTCCTTCAAAACACCAAAGTCAACAAAGACAAGCTAATAGCGAAGCTGTGTCACCTAAGGTTAAACCTAGGGTTATTAGTGAACCTAAAGTTCAAACCACAAGCTAGTCGTCTATTTACCACAAACAGGCATTACACAGAACTGGTTTATGGAAGGAAAAATCAAGTATTGTGTCTGATAGTGACGACAAGGAAAAGAAAGATATGCCCTCATCCTTTGAAGGTCAGTGGGTTGAGTTCATGATGTGTGACACCTCTAGGACACCCAAGCCAGTTAAGGCTTGGGTCCCAAACCTGAACTAACCATTTCCCTTGTATATGCAGGGTGGCCGCTACAACACTATCACTAATACCTGGATTATTGATAGTGGGGCATCCAGGCACATGACCAGGAATTCGTCCTCCTTTTCAACGTCAAGCAAATTAAAGGGGGGCACGTGTCATTCGCTGGGAACAAAGGAGGTTACATCACCATGCAAGGCGAAGTGGGAAACGAGAAAGTGAAGTTTGACAAGGTCAACTATGTTCAGCAACTATAGAACAACTTACTTTCTGTCTCCTAAATCTGTGATAAGGGGTTCGAGGTTGTGTTTGACAATAAGAGATGTAGGAGTATGTCATCCCGGAGGAGCAAGTGCTAATGTCAGCTTCAAGATACAACGACCTATATGTCTTGGACCTATTAAAAGCCACAACAACTGAGTCTACTGCTCAATGCTTCTTGTCAAAAGCAACAGAAAGAGATTTAGTCTCCTGGCACAGGAGAATAGGACACATCAATCCCAGAAAGATAAGTCATCTAGTTCAGAACGATCTGGTATATGGAGTTATTGTCAAGAATTTCCAGCTCCTAGATTTCTGTGTCGCTTGCAAGAAAAGGAAACAAACCAAGAAGTCTCACAAAGCAAAGAAAGTTAATTCTATCGACATTCCTCTCGAGCTTCTACACATGGATCTGTTTGGCCCAGTGAGCATAAAAAGCATAGCCAGGGATTGGTATTGCTTTATGGTGATGGATGATTACTCAAGATTCTCTTAGGTAATGTTTCTGAAAGCTAAATCAGAGACCTTTGAATCATTCAAACATCTAGTTACCACATTGGAGTCTCTCAACAAGCTGAATGTAAGAAGAATTCGATCAGACAATAGGACAGAGTTCAAGAATCAGTGGATGGAGGCCTTCTGTCGAGAGAAGGGAATTGTTCATCAGTTTACCTCTGCCTACACTCCACAAATGAATGGTGTTGCTGAAAAGAAGAATCAAAGCTTAATAGAGACAACAAGGACTATGCTAGTTGACTCCAAATTGCCAGTTCAATTCAAGGGTTTAGACAAGTTGAAGGCATTGACTACAATGAAGTGTTTGCACCTGTGGCAAGGATGGAAGCTATTCGTATCTTCTTAGCCTATGCATCCTACATGTAGATAAAACTCTATCAACTGGATGTGAAAAGTGCATTCCTGCATGGTGAAATTCGGGAAACAGTGTTCGTCAGTCAACCCAAAGGATTTGAGGATTTATAAACTGGACAAGGCTTTGTACGGGCTTCATCAAGCCCCTGCATCCTGGTATGAGAAACACTCTACTCATCAGCTGAAACGTGGTTTACGCAGAATGGTCATTGACTGCATGTTGTTTATCAAGGAAAAGGACGGTGATTTACTACAGGTGCAGATATACGTGGATGACATAATCTTGGGTTCCAAGAACGAAGCATTGTGTAAAGAATTTGAGTCTGTGATGAAAGATGAGTTTGAAATGAGCGCCATAGGAGAGATGAAGTTCTTTCTCGATTTACAAGTAGATCAGACACCAAATGGTATCTTCCTGCATCAGACCAAATATGTAGGAGATATTCTTAGTCGGTTTTACATGGAGAATGCAACGGTTGCTAGGACTCCACTTGCCACGAACCACGATGTGGCACCCGGCGAAAATGGTGATCTGGTCGATGCCACCATGTATCGAGGAATGATCGGATCTGCCATGTACCTCACAGCTTCTCGTCCTAATATTATGTACGCCACGTCTTTCTATTCCAGATATTAGGCAAAACCTAAAGTAAATCATCTAATTGGGGTAAAGAGGATTTTTTGTTATCTGAAGGGTACTCCGACACTTGGATTGTGGTATCCTCATGATGATGACTTTGAGCTTACAGCGTATAGTGACTCAGATTACGGTGGTTGCAAGATGAATTACAAGTCAACATTAGCGGGATGACAGTTCTTTGGAAGACGCTTAGTCACCTGGCAGTGTAAGAAGCAGATGTCGGTAGCTCTATCGACATGTTAAGCCGAATACGTTGCCTCTTCAAGTTGCTGTTCTCAAATCAGCTGGATTAAACAGCAAATGTGAGACTATGGTTTGCAATTTTCTAACACCCCTATTTATGTTGATAATTTTGCTACAATTGCTGTCACTAAAAAGCCGGTCCAACACCCAAAGACTAAACACATTGGTATTAAATATCACTTTATACGTGACTGTTTTGAAAAGCAATTAATCGATGTTGTTAAAATTAATACGGATTTTCAACGCGCCAACCTCTACACAAAAGCATTTGATAAACCTCGGTCTTTATATCTCTTAGAGGTCAATGGCATCAAAAAGAAAAGTGATGTGATTCCAGAAGAATCTAGTTCTTAGTCCGTCTTTATGTTTTATTTTTTTATTATTTTTCTTTATTTTATTTTCCTGTCTTTTAAAATCCTAAATCACAAAAAGATTTCGGTTTTAGAATTTTAGGGGGACAATAGGTTTAGTTTTAGTAGTTAGTATTTAAATTACTCAAAAAAATGAGGGCGGGCAGAAAAGCTGAAAAGCAAGGGCATCAAATCTGTGAGTTTGATTTAAAATTATGAAATATGATAGTACACAGTGAACTAATTGTTTGGGACATCAAAAGGACTTAAAGGTTCAAAATGTTATATTAAAACTACAAGTCTGAGAAGGATAAGCCAAATAAATGAAAAATGATGGTGAACTAGTCTGTTACTGAGGTTACATAGAGAAAGTAGGCCTAGAGGTTGCTAGTCCATTATATGATGTGTCGGTAGATTCAACATAGTAGACGAGTAGACCTCATTGGTGAAACAAATTAAAACTAAATAGTTCAACTAGCTGTGGGTTTCTACCTTATCCCTGGTTAACACAATCAACGTATTTCCAATAAGGGGCGACGAGCAAATTAAACGCCACAATTGTGTGCGGATGACCATAAAATAAGCAAAGAACATGAAAAAAATGTTAAACACAATCAAGCTAATGACTAATGTTGTTGTTGCGTAATGTGTAAAAGAAATGTGCTCAAACAAGAAGATAGGTTGTGTGCCTCTCTGCTGTGCGATGGCACTGACCTAAGGATAAGCATAACCTAAATATTCTAGAATTCATTGTTGTTTGCGCCTCTCTGCTGTGCGATGGCACTGACCTGAGGCTTGGCATCTCTTTGAAAGCTCTTAGAATAGTTTCTTCTTGTCTAAACCCGTAGACTACTCAAAAATCTCCTGAGAAATGTTGATTACCATATAAGCGTGGGATACACAAATGCTTGTTGAAATAACAAACCTAACTAATCACCAATGTGAGTCAAAAGTTTGTGTATGGATTTAAGTGGACAAATATACTGACAATCATCGTGGATGCAATCCTTGACAGTCAAAATCATTATGTGCTTATTACAGTTCTAGTATGATTTATAAGTGCGTTTGGCTCTCAAAAAAATAAGAATAAATTAAACAAACAAAAGCAAAAGGGTCCCAAATGATTATGTTTATGCCTGTATGATTCCATAAGAGTCCTTCCTGATAAGATGTAAATGCCTGATATTGTTCTGTTCATGGGGAGAAATCATTTAAGGAAAATTAAAATGTTTTCAACCCACCTCAAACAAAACCACAAAAATATGTGCTGTTTCATTTTAATTCAAGTTGTTTTCTGTTTATCTATCAATTAGGTATCAATGTCGGACTATGTAAGTATATGAACTCTGTGAATCATAAATTAAAAAGGTCACATCTGAAGTGACCAAACTGGTATGAATTTAAAATGATCATGTCTGAGATGATCAAGTTTTGAAAATGTAAAAGGGTCATGTCTGAGGTGACCAAACGATTTCAATTAAACGGATCACTTCTGAGGTGATCAACTGGTTCTAATTTAAAAGGATCACGTCTGAGGTGATCAAAGGATTTCTGTAAAAACATCATGTCTAAGATGATCATCAGTCATAACATTTATTTATCAAAAGTTAAATTTGAGTGTGTGGATATGGATGAAGTCAAACTCATAAGTATGGACCAATCACACGATTGGGCCATAAGTATGGACCACTCGCACGATTGGACCATAAGTATGAGCAAATCACATGAATGGACCATGAGTATGAGCAAATCACATGAATGGACCATGAGTATAAGGCAAACCATGTGATTGGATCATAAGAATGAACCAATCATACGACTGAATGAAGGGAATCTGAGTCAGTCGCACGACTGAACCCCAGTCGTACGATTGAGTCATGCGCATAGGTCCAGTCACACAATTGAGTCATGCGCATGAGCCCTGTCGCACGACTGAAACCCAAAACAGTATAAAAGGAGACTCAGTCGTTCGTAAACCCTACGCACTTCAAAAATTCTCAAAAACCGCCCATTACCCAGACACTTCAAAACTTAAAAAAATTCTAAGATTTGTGATTACGCTCCGATTCGATTTCTAACCACTAAGTGTTCATCTTCAGGTACTTTGCGGACTAAATTGAGACAAAAAAACAGTTACATCGAACCTAAAATGATTGAAATTGATAAAACAAATAATCGGGACTAATAACCTAAAATAGGCCACTTAAATGGACACTAAAGTTGATTTTAATGACATTAAGTGCTATTTTGAGTCCCTGCGGAACTAATGAATCTAAACACGAGGTCTAATTTAACGTTTTAAAGAAGCTTCAAATTTATTGGTTCGAACAGTGCTAGATACGAATGGATAGGTTGATGAACTTCAGTCGCACGATTGAGCTAGACGTATGACTCAGTCGCACGATTGAGCTAGACGTATGATTCAATCGCACGATTGAATCAATCGGTGACTCAGTCGCACGACTGACTCAACCGCATTGGTATAGCATACGACTAAGTTCAGTCGCAGGCTCAATCGTATGACTGAACTCAGTCGTATGGTTCAATCGCACGATTGAACCAATTGGTCAAAATCAGTTCAATTCAATTGTTATCTCTTATGAAAGGATCTAATGTTTATGTTTCTTGTGTTGCAGCAACATGGCTGAGAGATGGACTATGAGCACCAAGCACACCATTTGTGCTCATCTGGATGCTACTTCCCGGAACGCATCTGAGTTCGCCGAGATCATTTCTTTCTTGTGTAGATCGAGGATCTACAGGGCCATCTCCACTCCGTGTACACCATACAGGTCGATCCAATAGGCATTCTGGGAGAATACCATTGTCGACCGCTCTACTGAGCCATACTGCATCCCGAGCTCGATCTTCAGAAAGGATATTCGGATAGGGGAAGACGATTTGAGACGCGTCTTGGATTTGGGTGAGGACGGAGCGCACCCAACCAAGCTACATCCCCTTACGGTGCGGGGATGCTTTCTTTAGATTAAGTACGCCTACGACATCAATGCCAGCGTGCTTAACAAGAGCAACATGTGCCCCCAGTTTAAGTACTTGGCACATGTGATCTTCAAGTGCATAGCCTCGAGACGGGGAGGGTTCAACGAGTTGTCGGACCAAATCCAGAACGTATATGTTGCGCTGGTGCTGAACCACCCGTTCAGTTTCTCCCGCATGTTCCTCTCCTAGTTGGCAGAGAACATCGAGGCCAAAGGCAAGGAATACATCTACATGTATCCAATATTCTTGCGGATGATTATTGACGAGAAGCTTCCAATGTTGCCTAAGGAGGAGGACAAACAGTGACACTAGAGGTGATGGATGATACCACCTTGGGCAGAATGAAGGTCTACCGGGGAAAGCAGGTGAAGCCCCTGGTGAGGAGACTATTTGGCCATCTGGCTAATAACGGATACGTGGCGCCAGCTCATAAGAAGTGGCGTCACGACGATAGTGATTCCGACGTCGAGCCGATAGTGGCTCCTGCTGACGAGGATGATGACGATGATGACCATGATGATGGTTAAGGTGGTTGAGATGCAGGCCCCAGTCAATCACGGGCCACTGACGCGTCTACCATATCTCCACCACCTCCCCACAGTAGTACTTCTGCTCTCGATGGATCGGAGCAGGCTTCCATCCACCGGGACATCCTTGTTGATAAGGAGGAGGATGAGTCAGATGAGGAGCCTCTCATGAGGACCATCGGTAGCCGAGTGGTGGCTACCGACAGGGGAAAAGAGGCGGTTGGGGGATGACAGGCTGGGGCTGAAGGTGCTGAGACTGCAGATCCCACTTACACACCTCCCTAACCAACTAGCCTAGGGGGAGCCAAGGTTGCTAGGGGGTTGAGGCTGAAGTGAATGGCCCAGCCCCACGACAAGAAGGGCAAGAGACGGAGGATCATCCTGATTACTACCTCCACTACTACAGCCACCACTACCACCACTCCCACCACCACTACTACCACTCCTACTACTGCCACACCTACCTCCACAGCCACCACTACTGCCACCACCACAGCCACCACTACTGCCACCACCATAGCCACCACTATTCCCACCACCACACCTACCATACCCACATCTATTCCATCACCATTAACCTTCTTCCCTACTCCCACATACACCACATCCACCACCAAACCAACCATACCCCAAACTGGCCATTCCACATCATCGATACCTTTATAGGGATCTCCTCTGCCCACTGTTGGGTTAGAGGAGCAGCTGGATAGCCTTAACCGTCTGGTGCTCAAACTGCTCGTAACAGATGACATACGAGCTAACCAGATGAACCAGTTGATGGCAGTCAATGCTGCACAGAGCAAGCAAATAGCCCTGCTGACAGAGAGAGATGCAGCTCAGAGTCAACAGATCGCCCATCTGACTGAGAGAGATGCTTCTCACGGGAGAGCCTTGGCCAGAGCTCATCGTGCCCTCACTGCACAGAATGAGATATTGATGGCCTTGATGAAGAGGATTGATGAGGTCGAGAAGAAGAACAAGAAGCTTCTTCTCAGACTTAAAGGGACGAAGGGTGAGTCCTTAAAGATAAAGGGTGACGGTGATGGCGGAGATGATGATGATGATGATTCGTCCAATGATGAATCAGATGATGACGATGATGATGAGGGTGAGGCTGAAGGCAGTGGGAAGGACAAAGAAGGGGGAGATGATGATGAGCCTGAGCATGAAGGTGTTGCATCTGCATCAGCCTCAAATCCATCTGCTCGGGAGAGGCGCACTAACAGGAATCAAGATCAGCGACCCTCTTCCTCGGCTCCTCAAGCTGAAGAGTCGAGCGACCAAGGCAAAAGTAATGATTAAATGTCTTTGTATTTGAAAAACTTTTGTACTTGAATTATGTATTACACTAATGTAATTAATGTTTATTAATGTTTAGTTATCTTGATTACTCATGTGTGTGTGATTGTGTTTTGAATGTTTAATCAAACAGATGAAGCTTAACAAACAGACGAATTTGATGTCGCACCCCTTCAACAAATCAAGACTCAGCTAACCATGATTCTTGATTTGCAAGGGATCGTGTGACGATCTGTGAGCTATACCCCCGAAGAGGGAGATATCATTCATGATCTCACAGATGAGCAGTTGGCTGACATGTTTAGACTCAACCCGGATGAGCTAGTCAAGGATGCTCCCGAGGTTGATGTCATCAGTGATGAAGATGAGATTGACATCGAGGTTATCACTGCAGAAGAGTATCCTCAGTACACTGACCAACACAGAAATGTTATCCCTAAATTGGGTGAAACATTTGGCAGTGATACATTTGGAACTCTTGATGCAAAGGAGAAAGAGAAAGAGAAAGAAGAAGGGAAAGCCCAAGCTACGGACACTGATGTTGATATTAAGAAGGCTGAGTGGGCAGTGTGTCTAGCTGAGATGAGAGACCAACGAGGACTGCCAAAGTCAAATGCCTACACCAAACTTTTCCGAGTGAAGAAGCATCAGAAGGTGTCAGGAAAGGTTATCAGTTAGCCTTATTTTGAAGACTTTGATGTTTATGTGTTAAAAATGGAGAAGGGGATTGAGTACTTCATATATCCTCATGATCTGAAGTCTCTTCTCGGTTTTGAGCTAAACAGGCTTGCCTATTTAGACCTTTTGTACGCCAATCCGAGGAAGATGTCGGGTTGGTTCGAGATGGCGCTAAAGAGGGAATACCACACCAGATGGGTCAACTTCAGGCCTCAATAGCCTATCACTAGAAGACCTAAGGTAGTGAGTGGATTCCTTCGCGCATAATGTCAAAGATCCTACTACGGGAAATGCCTCAGGACTTCACTCCACACTTAAAGTGGTGGTATTATGATAGGGGAATGGGTGAAGCGGTCATAGTTTTGCACAAGGAAGGAAAGATAGAGACTATCCGGGTGTTTGACCCTATGTGGCTCACGAACTTGTCTCCTGATGATGTATACACCCTCTACAAATGGCCACTATTCTATGACACGCAGGACATTGTACAAGCTCTACAGTTTCAACACGTCATACGACTCTACTTTGCATTCGATATACATGCAGGAGTTACAAGAGAAGAGAAGTACAAGAAGTTCAAGGAACACGTGAAGAATGTTAGACATTAGGCTAAACTAGGTCCAAGGGGGAGTTTATTGATACATATTGATGTACCTAGTTTATGCTCTCAAATGTAAAAGTCTTTCATGTCTTACACTTGTGTAATCCAATGTAATGAATTGATTGAATGCTATATGAAATGCATTGTGATGTTTATATGTGATTGATTATGCCATGTTATATTTATATTGAATATGATTCACATGTATGAACTAAATATATAGGTTTGATGTTGGTTTACATAGTTTTAAGTCAATAAGAACATAGAAATGTGTTTAACTTAGACATGTGGACATTCATGCTAATGGACAATACTTATGGCCCATACGCATGAATGAACCATGCTTATGGACCAGTCGCACGACTGAACCAGGTGACTGGATCAGTCGTATGATTAACACATAAGATTGGTTCAATCGCACGACTGAACCTTCAATCGTGCGTATGAGTCAATCGCATGATTCAGTGGCACGACTGAACCATGCTAATCGTTTAGTCATACGAATGAACACTGATAACCTATAAATACCACATAATTCGTGGAAAAATAAAACACTTCATAATACTTCGTATACTTTCATACCCTAGCCGTCCAGAGCATCCCAAGTCGCAAACCCCAGTTCATAGTTCGTTCCTGATCGATTCCAATCATTTCTTAATGTTTATTTCATCGTTAGATCGACCGAGTTATTCGTTCTCACTGATTGGATCGCCAATCAAATAGAATTCCGCGCTATTTGATCTGGTTTCATGCAGAATCTGTTAGTACTCCATACGTACACGGTCCTAATAATCCTAATTCTCGAGATTCTGGACCAGTTTAAGCTCAAATGTTTTTGAATTGTAGAACCATCTCAGGATTGGTTTAGACTTTTGAGTCCCTTCTATTACTTTCAATCCTAGAGTGGTCACCTTCTCAAAATATTGATCACAGAATTCTATCAATAAGTGTTCATCCTCAGCTTGCTTTCCTCTAATCTTCCTTTTCTTTTTCATTGAGTCGAAATATTCTGTGTCTTCTTGCTCATATCATGTTTATGTGCATGATTTAATCCTCTGTGTAATAACGAAACAAACATTTCACCCCTTTTAGCTCCAGTTGGTTTGATCAAAGGCAGATTATTCAACTCCTTTAAGTCTTGAACTTGGAGTTTAATTATGCTCGAGTAGAAGTGATAGACATCACAAAATGCATTCACATGCTTAATCAAAAATGCATCAAAGACTTCATCATACTTCCATGCGATGATCTTTACTTGGTTTGTAAAATCAGGAGCAATCATAGCATTTAACAGCTCAGAAATTAATTGTCCTTTCTGGAATACGTTCCTAACCAAGTCACCAGCTGATCGAGCTTTGTTGAACAATTGTTTCTGATCAAGAGAAACTTTATAAGCTTGATTCTCTAATTCAGGAAACATCTTCATCAGTTCTTTTCTTCTTTCATAAACATTTGTCCTTTTAGCCATCGACTATATCTCTTGTGGTTTCAACATCCTTGTCCTCTTGGTGATCTCTAAGTATTGAGGATTGTCAGTATCAAGTATATTCATCTTGTTTGATTGCTTTTCAGTTGCTTGAAAGTTTCTAACAAGATTCCTCAAAGATTCACCTTAAAGTCTTTTAAGCCTCTTCCAAGGATAGTTCCTTGCTTGCAACCAAGATCTCAAAGCAAAGACAGTCATATCTTCTGGATCTGGATGGTGTAATTCTGACGATGGCATTTCCTTAACATTGATACTTTCTTGTAGAGGATTCCATTCACCATGCTCAACAATGATCTCATTAGGATCTACAGCAGATACAGACTCAGCAGAAATACATTTTTCAAATTCTTCATTTATCTATGAGACTGTAAGTCCATCCAAAAGGACTCTATATACTTCATCATCACCAGATAGTTATATCTAACTTCAAAGTCAACTGGTATCTCATCTTGAGTTGTTTCAACTGGTGTGAAGTTCTATTCAAAGTTAGCTTCATCTATATCTTCATCTTCAAGAACTTCATCATACCGGTCATCTCCAAACTCATCTTCAATATCCTCAAGAGAACCAATCTTTTCTTGAACATACTGCTCTTGTTCTTCTAGAATTTGAACTATCTTTTGTACTTTTGAAGAGGATTTAGGTAACACTGAAACATCTACCTCATCAATATTTCTTTTTCCCTTGTTAACAACATGAGTTTCCTTAATATTGATTGGATTGATTTCAGACACAATTACCAACTCAGGAGAATCAGACTTTTGATTGTCTTTTAGTTTTGATAACTCCTCTTTCATCACCTCATGTTCTTCAGTTAACTTCTTAAATTTTTCCTCCATCAAATCATAATCCCTTATCATCACCTTAAAGGTTTTCATGGTTTCATCTTTATCTTTCACCAAAGTAACAATCTCAGCATCCTTCTTTTGAACAACTTCTTTAAGCTTTAGATTTTCTTCTTTCAAATCAACAATTTCCTTTTCTTGAGCCATATTAATTTCTTTCAACTTTTCCAGCTCATCTACATCAATAATATCATCAGTCTGGACAGACACATTATGTCGTGTAGCAACTAGAATTTCCTCATCTTCAATTTGAGTGGTGCTTTGGAATACAGGTTCAGATAATATAGCATCTATGAATCAAAATCAAAAGTTTGATTTTGTACATCTTCTCCTTGCACATTAGCATCTGTTTCCTGATCTTGAGCTTCAGTCATAGCTTCATCATGTGTCATTCCACTAGAAGTTCCTTTACCAGCATCATGTGTCTCAGTAACATGATCAGAAACAATCTTCTCACTAATATCAGAATGACGAGCTTCAGCAGCATCACCAGCATCATCATTATCATTGTCACTGCTTGAGGAACCTTCACTATCATCCTCATGATCTTTATCATTATCATCACCTTCACCATCTTCACCATCATTGTCTTCATCAGACAGAATTTGAGGAACTTGATCAATTAGATCAGCAGGATCCACTGGTTCACCTTTTACCAAGTGGAAGTGATCTAAGTTGATATCCACATCATCATTGGAAACATCCCTCATATATTGAAACATAAGTACATTTTGAGCACCTGTGATCATTTCTAATCTCTTGTAAGAAATCTCTGACATGTGTTCAAATTCAATAATGTCACCACCAACTCCGTAAGCGTGAAAGTCTGGGTGTTCTTTATTAATGATCATTTGCAAAAACCTAGGATACATTAGGTATTTGTTCCTAATGTGAAAGGATCTGGTATCTAGTTTGATCAATTAGATTAGGATTTACAGCGGAATAGTAGAAGAATTAGACAAATTCAAGCAAGAACACAAATGATAATTCAATGGAACAGTACGGTTATAGAAAGAGAAAGTATTTCTGCAAAAAGGAATATTTCATTCAACACACGCTTCGGCATGTACAAAATTAGGTCAGCCTCCCTTTTATAAGGAAGGTGACATCAGCTGATGTCACTTGATAGTGACATCTAACCGTTATTACAACAACTACTGAAAGATAGACTAAACTACTGAAGATGTCTACAACAGCTGACATCTTCTTA
>BJCO01398465.1:0-12130 GCA_018326465.1 Flaveria floridana | reverse complement strand
TTATTGTTATTATTATTATCATTATTATTATTATTATTATTATTATTATTATTATTATTATTATTATTTATTATATAATAATTCTCACTATAATCTTTTAAAGGATTAAAAGACAAATTAACGTAATATGTATAAGCAACCTATAAGTTTTGTATATGACCACAATGGTTCTTAAGTTTAAACGATGTTAACTTTTAATTAACACCATAAATACAGGATGTTACAACCAAGGATAGCATGTAGCCCTCATGATTACTTTCCATTAAAGGCTTTCGGCCGAGACCTCCATGAAACCACCCATCGGCCTCGGCCTCCATGAAACCACCCATCGGCCACTTCACAAAACACACACCATCCAAACCGCATCTCGGCTCACACACCACCTCCTTGCTTTCTCTCGATCGAGACACATCCACGAGCACCACCACCTTACATCACCAGCGACCTACACTCTCCATCTCTCGGTTCCTCTAAAGCACCACCACCCCATTGACTACAACAATCCACTCTCCCTTTCTCTCAGTTTTCAAAGCATCAACCACAACCATCACCAAATCGTTCGGTTCTCACAAGCAAGCAACAACATCATCAAGTTTCTTTTCAAGATTCTAGCTTTAAATTATTTATTAATTAGATTACCAAATTGTATGTGTTTAACAAACACATATAAAACAACCCTTGTAATATAATGATATAAAAAGTTTTTCATCAAAACCTTATTAAACTATTTTGTTCTGATCAAACCTCTAAGAAAAAGGGTTTAACAAGGTCTAAAAACTTAATAAATTATGAAAATAATCAATAAAGGGTTGAGAATTTACATACAAACTTGTTAAAATTGGTTTGGTATGTAATTAACTGTGACTGTGAGAATAAACATTGGAAAATTGTTAGTAAAATATTAAATTATCATTCTGTAAAATTTGGTAAAAATATAATAAGTAAAATAATTTATATAAATTATTTAAGATAATAAAAGGAAATTATATTATAGAATTTCCAGAATCAATTTCGTAATTTAATTCCATTTTCTGACTAAGATATGTATTTTTATATGATCTGTAAAAGAAAAATCGAAAGAAATACTTAAACAGTATGATAAATATCTAAAAATTTTCTTAAATAATGATGGTTTGAACCCAACAGAATGTATAAGTTTCATAATTTTTGGAGCTGTATAGATATTTTTTCTAAATTTTGATATTATTGGAAAAATTACAGAAAGATACTTACTACGAGTTAGATATCAGAAAATTTATAAAGTGATATGAATTATTGGAATAATATTCTGGAAATATTTGGGAATTTATAGATGGCAGTAGATATTTTTAATGATTTATAATAAGTTTGTAATAATATTAACAAATTATTTAAAATAAATTGGAAATTGAAATTTTTACATGATTAGTGATATTATTTGGTGATGTTACAATTGAGCTTTTGAAAATTTTAAATAAATTACTTTCATCTGAGGTTCTGAAAATATTAAAAAAAATTATGTATCTAACTTATAAATTGATTTTTATAGGTTATCCATTAGAGTAAGAAGTGAGACTCATACTTTATTTTTGTGTCTATAAAGTTTTTGGGGAAAAAACATACTGTTTTATGATTGATGCATTATTATGAGATTTTTAAGATATACTGTCATATGTGATACAACCATTAATTCGGATGTGGAACCGTTGGATAATTTAGGTAGCGCTACTTAGGAAAAATATTTCCTGCACCAACAGGATGAGTGTTGTGACGCTATATTATCTGATTCTATGAATTATGTTATGGCAGTTATGAATTATCAGATTATTAAGTAGGGTTTGGTTGTATTTAATGTATCAAAAATGTTTTGTTTGGAATTAAACCTATGATCTCAACAACTTTATATTGACCATTTTGAGTATGCCTTTTGTAGTAACCATGACTAACAATATATAATTCTCTTTTGATGTTTACAATAGCTGGGGAGAAGTTGTGGGAAGAGTTTGTGTAAACTTAACGGTTAACATCTATGATTTTAGTGTTGCGGTGGACGCTCATTTACATCGACTCTGAAGAAGTAGTAGCTAGATAATATGTCTGTAATAGGATTATGTCAAATTTTGATTACTTATATATGATGTAATCCTAACCTAAGATAAATTAATATATTATGCTATGTTATGATGTGTTTTGAAATGTTGAAATTAACTTCTTGTAATCGATGTATTCTGAACAAGCGAGTCACATCCAAAACGTTTCACGCTTCCGCCGGGATATGACAGGTTGGTATCAGAGCCATTGGTTATAGAGAATTAGGTACTGTAAAAATACCTAGACTATAACCATAAGCTCAAGTTTTAATAAACAATATATTTGATATATATATATATATGATATGATTTTATGTGAAATTTCATGATTATATGCATAGCTTTAATAATTGCAATAAAAATATGTGACATATAAAATATCTATGAAAATATGTGACTAACTGTTTTGTCATAAATTATAAAGAAATTTTGCAGCTATGAATTCAGATAGTTACCACAATGAGATTGATCCTTCCGAATGCTCAGACCATAGCAACCTTAAGGAAATAACACCTGAACCAGAATCCCATCAAGGTATGAAAACTTCCCAAATTGAAGTTGAGAACAACATTAAACCAAAATTTTATGTCCGACGTGCACCAGTAAACGTTAGGGGATATACAATTAAGACCCCTAGGAAAAAGATACGACGTGGAGATAGATTTGTGGCTAAGCAAGTTGAAGACATAGAAACACAAAATTCTGATTCTTCTGGGAATGAAGGTAAAACAATTAAAAGACAAAAGCTGAATGAGGATCAAGTGAAGACAGCTCAGCGGACCCTTAAGAAGCTCAAGAAAATACAACAAGGAATCCGGAGAATCCAGAAGGATATTAAGAAATTAAAGACCCCCAAGAAAAATATCTTTACAAAGATATGGAACTGGATTCGTAAAAACTATAAGTTTTCTAGTCTAACTTGTCAAAATAAACGAATAAAGAACTTAATGATATATGTATATCTTTTGTGTTTAAATGTCTATCTATTATGTGTTAGATAAGATTTGTGTTAAATTTTTTTTATTACTTATGATACTAATTATAATTAACTATAGTGAATCATGCCGCCAAAAAGAAACACTCAGCCTGTATGAAGAACAGCACGAGTTGGACGACCTAGAACCCGATCTGGGGAAGAAACACCTGTGAATAATGACACAAATGAGAATGACAGGATTTCTCAACTAGTATCTCAACAAATAGAAGCTACATTACCTCCTCTGATAGCCCAATTACAACAGAATCTGAACTTTGGAACCACATCACACCAAAATGAAAGACCAGAAAATGTTAATCCAGAGGAACGACAAGAGGAAGAAATCTTAAATAGAGTCATAAAAGGAAGCTCTTACAAGACTTTTATGTCGTGCAGACCTCGAGAATTTGATGGAAGAGGAGGAGCTATACAAGCCCTACGTTGGTTAGATGAAATTGAAGTAGTCTTAGAAATTAGTAACTGTGCCGACAGTTATAAGACACTGTTTGCTTCGCATTTCACAATCCTGGTGGAAAATGGAAATGCAAACTAAAGGTAGGCATGTCATGAATAAGATAAGTTGGGAAGAATTCAAAAACCTAGTAATAGAAAATACTATCCTTATAATGAAATAGAGAAATTAGAGACTGAATTCTTGGCATTAGAGATGAAAGGAGCTGCAAATTAGGAATATACCGACAGGTATAATGAACTCTCCAGATTAGTGCCACACCTGATAACCCCTGAACCTAAAAGGATAGGAAGATATATTTAGGGATTAGTACCACAAATAAGGGGATGAGTTAAATCCGCAATGCCCAAAACCTTCCAGGAAGCAGTAAGTTTGTTAGGAAGCCTAACAGATGAAATGATAAGAAATGGATCTTTAAGTAATCCAAAAATAGGAGAGAAAAGAAAGTGGAATGACAACCACGCAGGAAGGAAATTTGGAGAAAACCCTCAGAAAAGGATAACCCGACCACCATAAAGAAATTTCTTAGGAGCAGTACGAGAAAAGAAAGCACAAACTGAAGGACAACCATGGTGCAGTACCTGTCAAAGATATCACTCTGGAAATTGTATGATAGTGATTTGTTATAATTGCAAAAAGAAGGGACATATATCCCGAGACTGCAAGAACCCCACCAACCCTAAACCAGTCTGCTATCAGTGTGGTAACGAAAACCATTTTCGTAATGAATGTCCACAATTGAAAGGCAAGGCTCCAGTTAACCAAAACAACTCCCATGGAAGAGATTTCGTAATGCAAGCTGAAGAAGCTCGGCATGAACCAGAAGTAGTAACGGGTACGTTCCTTATCAACAATTAGTACGCAACAGTATATTTGACACAGGAGCAACTCGTAGTTTCATTTCAAATACTTTTAGACTATCACTTAATCTAACTTCTGAGAAACTAAAGCACAAATATATGATAGAATTAGCTGATGGTAAAATAATTGAAGCTGGTGAAATCATTCCTAACTGTACTTTAAACCTAGATGAACATTATTTTGATATAGATCTGATTCCTATTGAATTAGGAGGTTTTGATATTGTAGTAGGTATGGATTGGTTAAGTGAGAATCATGCTGAAATTATATGTGATAAGAGAATGATAAAAATCCCTCTGATTAAAGAAGATAGAACTCTTTGTATATACGGTCAAAAGCCTAGTGGTATTATAAAAATAATTTCCTGTAAGAAAGCACAAAAATGTTTTAGGAAGAGATGCTTAGCTTTCATGGCTCATGTAGTTGATACAAAACTAGATAAGATGAATCTAGAAAGTGTTTTTCATTATCAATGAATATCCTGATGTTTTCCCTGATGAATTACCCGGATTGCCACCCCCTCGTCAAGTAAAGTTTAAAATAGAATTAGTACCAGGAACATCCCCTATTGCTAAAGCCTCGTATCATTTAGCACCAACAGAAATGAAAGAGTTAATGAACCAATTACAAGAACTGTTGGATAAGGGATTTATACGCCCTAGTGTATCACCTTGGGGAGCACCAGTTCTATTTGTTAAAAAGAAAGACGAGACTTTTAGAATGTGTATTGATTATATGGAACTCAATAAAATTACCATAAAGAATAGGTATCCACTCCCTAGGATTGATGATTTATTTGATCAAGTGCAAGGATCTAGTTATTCTTTCAAAATAGATTTAAGATCCGGATATCATCAGTTAGAGAGTATAGGATGAAGATATATCAAAGACTGCATTCAGGACTAGGTATGGACATTATGAATTTCTTGTAATGCTATTTGGGTTAACCAATTCTCCAGCAGTATTTATGGATCTAATGAATAGAGTATGCAAACCCTATTTAGATAAATTTGTTATAGTCTTCATAGATGACATCCTGATTTATTCTAAAAATAAGGAAGACCATGAACAACACTTAAGATTAACTTTGGAATTACTACAAAAGGAACGTTGTATGTAAAATTCTCAAAATGTGAATTTTGGAAAAGGAAAGTACAATTCCTAAGACATGTAGTTAATCAAGATGGGATTCAAGTTGATCCAGCAAAGATTGAAGCAGTCAAGAAGTGGGAAATTCCAAAGACCCTAACTAAAGTACGACAATTCCTAGGTTTAGCAGGATATTATAGGAGATTTATAGAAAATTTCTCAAGAATAGCTTAACATTTGACAGAATTAACCCAGAAAGATAGGAGGTATGTATGGGGAGAAAAACAAAATGAAACATTTGAACTCCTCAAGAATAAGTTGTGTAGTACACCTATTTTAGCTTTGTCAGAAGGAACAGATAATTTTGTAGTATATTGTGATGTATCACGTCAAGGTTTTGGATGTGTTTTAATGTAAAAAGACAAAGTAATTGCATATGCATCTAGACAATTTAGAGGTAGTGAAAAGAACTATACTACATATGATCTGGAACTAGGAGCAGTAGTGTTTGCATTAAAAATATGGAGACATTACTTGTATGGGACTAAGTGTGTAATTTATACGGATCATAAAAGTTTACAACATATACTTGATCAAAAGATGTTAAATATGAGACAAAGGAGATGGGTAGAGTTACTAAGTGACTATGATTGTGAAATCAAGTAACACCCAGGAAAAGCAAATGTAGTAGCTGATGCTTTAAGTAGAAAAGAAAGGGTTAAGCTACTATGAGTGCGTGCTATGAGAATGGAATTACGTTTAGATTTGTTAAATCAAATTTGGGAAGCCCAAAAAGAAGATATGTTGAAGATCAAAGGATAATTAAAATATATGGAAAAAGAAACAGATGGAATCCTGAAATTCAAAGGAAGAATTTAGGTGCCAGACAATAGTATGCTTAGAACAAATATCCTACAAGAAGCACATAAGTCAAGATATTCTGTATATCTAGGAAATAATAAAATATACAAGGACTTGAAAAGCCAATACTGGTGGCCAGGCATGAAAAGATCAATCGGAGAATTTGTGGAAAAATGTGATATTTGTTCAAGAGTAAAAGCTGAATATCAAAAACCTTCAGAATATTTACAACAGCCAGAAATTCCAGAATGAAAATGGGACCAGATTACTATGGATTTTGTAACCAAATTTCCAAGAACCAAAAATGGATACGACACAATATGGGTAATAGTAGATAGATTGACTAAGTCAGCATATTTCTTACCTATAAGAGAAGACTACAAGATATAAAGACTAGCCAGAATTTATGTGAAAGAAATTATGTCTAGACATGGAATACCTGCATCAATTATATCAGACAGAGACAGTAGATTTACTTTAAGATTTTGGCAAACATTACAAAAGGCCTTAGGAACCCAAGTAAATATAAGCACAGCTTATCATTCACAAACTGATAGACAAAGTGAAAGAACAATACAAAGACTAGAGGATATGTTAAGGGCTTGTGTTATAGATTTTGGTGGTAACTGGGATACTCACTTACCATTAATTGAATTTTCATACAATAACAGTTATCACTCTAGTATTGGATTAGCTCCATTTGAAGCCTTGTTTGGAAGAAAATGTAAGTCACCCTTGTATTGGAATGAAATAGGTGAGAGACAACTTACAGGCCCTGAATTGATACAAGAAACATCTAATAAGATCACTGAAATTAAAAATAGATTGAAAGCAGCCCGTGATCGACAGAAAAGCTACGCCGATAAGTGAGGAAAGCCATTGGAATTTCAAATTGGAGACAGAGTTTATCTAAAGATATCACTCACAAAAGGAATTTTCTGATTTAGAAAGCCAAGTAAGTTAAACCCTAGGTATGTTGGTCCATTTAAAATCATTGATAGAATTGGTCCCGTAACATATAAGTTAGAATTACCTCAAGAGCTAAGTGAAGTACATAACACTTTTCATGTATCCAACTTAAAGAAATGTCTAACAGATGAGACATTAAAAGTGTCAATTCAAGAAGTCAAAATAAATAGGAAACTTCATTTTATAGAAGAACTGGTATCCATTATAGACAAGGAAGTGAAGAGGTTAAGAAAGAATAGAATTCCTATAGTAAAAGTTAAGTGGAATGCAAAGAGAAGACCAGAATACACATGGGAAAGAGAAGATGAGATAAAAAAGAAATACCCTCACTTGCTCAGAGTTAATAATCAGATAAGTTCTTCTAATCTTTAGAAACCACACTTCAATGAATTTTGGGACGAAATTCTTTTAACAGGGGGAGAATGTGACAATCCTAAAAATAAAGGTTAGACGAGTTAATATGTTAAAGAAAAATTTTTATATTATTGAGCATATTTGATTAACACTTTATGAATATTATGTGTTTTAGTAATCATATATAAATATATTATAGTGCCTTACATATATACATAAGAAAATATATGTATGTATGTTATGCATGTATATATTTACGTATGCATGCTTGTTTGCATGAAGATTATGTATGCATGAACATATATTTTATACTTAGGCATGCATAAGTTATGGTACCAAAATATTATTTGATCAAAAACACTTCAACATTACAAAACCAAATGTTTCATGTTACAACTCGACTAAACATCACAAACACAATGAAATATTGAAGGAAACTTAGCATCAAAACAAAACTAAGCAAAACAAAAACACCTAAACACCCACCCAAACTCTAGACTCGGTTCATTAAAGATTTAACCAACCGATTTAAGTGTTGATTAACACTTTGATCGGCTAGAACACATAGCCACACCTCATAACCGCAACCTAGCCATTGTGACACCAAGCTTGTTCCTTTAATTGACACCTAATAGGCCTATGTAGATTATTCACCAAGGCTAGCATGTAGCCCTCATGAGTACTTGCCATTAAAGGCTTTCGGCCGAGACCTCCATGAAACCACCCATCGGCCACTTCACAAAACACACACCATCCAGACCACCATCTCAACTCTCTCTCAAACTCTCTTCTCACACACCACCTCCTTGCTTTCTCTCGATCGAGACACCTCCACGAGCACCACCACCTTACATCACCAGTGACCTACACTCTCCATCTCTCGGTTCCTCTAAAGCACCACCACCCCATCGACTACAACAATCCACTCTCCCTTTCTCTTGGTTTTCAAAGCATCAACCACAACCATCACCAAATCGTTCGGTTCTCAAAAGCAAGCAACAACATCATCAAGTTTCTTTTCAAGGTTCTAGCTTTAAATTATTAATTAATTAAATTACCAAATTGTATGTGTTTAACAAACACATATAAAACAACCCTTGTAATATAATGATGTAAAAAGTTTTTCATCAAAACCTTATTAAACTATGTTGTTGTGATCAAACCTCTAAGAAAAAGGGTTTAACAAGGTCTAAAAACTTAATAAATTATGAAAATAATCAATAAAGGGTTGAGAATTTACATACAAACTTGTTAAAATCGGTTTGGTATGTAATTAACTGTGATTGTACGAATAAACATTGAAAAATTGTTAGTAAAATATTAAATTATCATTCTGTAAAATTTGATAAAAATACAATAAGTAAAATAATTTGTATAAATTATTTAAGATAATAAAAGGAAATTATCAGTTGGAAGAACTGAATTTGATAAAATTCCAGAAAAATTATATAATTATTCTCATATATTATCGAATTTCCAGAATCAATTTCGTAATTTAATTCCTTTTTATGACTAAGAAATGTATTTTTATATGATTTGTAAAGGAAAAATCAAAAGAAATATTTAAAAAGTATGATAAATATCTAAAAATTCACTTAAATTATGATGGTTTGAACCCAACAGAGTGTATAAGTTTCCTAATTTTTTGAGCTGTATAGCTATTTTTCCTAAATTTTGAGATTATTGGAAAAATTATAGAAAAATACCTACTATGATTTAGATATCATAAAATTTATAAAGTGATATGAATTGTTGGAATAATATTCTTAAAAACTTTGGGAATTTATGGATGGCAGTAGCTATTTTTAATGATTTATGGTAAGTTTGTAATAATATTAACAAATTATTTAAAATAAATATGAAATTGGAATTTTTACATGATTAGTGATATTATTTGGTGATGTTACTATTGAACTTTTGAAAATTTTAAATAAATTACTTCCATCTGAGGTTCTAAAAATATTAAAAAAAATTATGTATCTAACTTATAAATTGATTTTTATAGGTTATCCATTGGAGTAAGAGGTGAGACTCATAGCCCTATTTTTGTGTCTATAAAGTTTTTGGGGAAAAAAACATACTGTTTATGATTGATGCATTATTATGAGATTTTTGAGATATACTGTCATATGTGATATAACCATTAATTTGGATGTGGAACCGTTGGATAATTTAGGTAGCGCTACTTAGGAAAAATATTTCCTGCACCAACAGGATGAGTGTTGTGATGCTATATTATCTGATTCTATGAATTATGTTATGACAGTTATGAATTATCAGATTATTAAGTAAAGTTTGGTTGTATTTAATGCATCAAAAATGTTTTGTTTGGAATTAAACCTATGATCTCAACAACCTTATGTTGACCATTTTGAGTATGCTTTTTCAGGTAACCATGACTAACAATATAGAATTCTCTTTTGATGTTTACAATGGCTGGGGAGAAGTTGTGGGAAGAGTTTGTGTGAACTTAACGGTTAACATCTATGATTTCAGTGTTGCGGTAGACGCTCATTTCCATCGACTCTGAAGATATAGTAGCTAAATAATATGTCTGTAATAGGATAATGTCAATTTTTAATTACTTATATATGATGTAATCCTAACCTAAGATAAATTAATATATTATGCTATGTTATGATGTGTTTTGATGTGTTGAAATTAACTTCTTGTAATCGATGTATTCTGAACAAGCGAGTCACATTCAAAACGTTTCACGCTTCCTCCGGGATGTGACAGCACGCATGCATGCATGCATGTTACAAACATACATGCATGCATACATATATACATGCATGCATGCATGCATGCATACATACATGTATGCATGCATGCATGCATACATACATACATACATACATGCATGCATGCATACATACATACATAAAAACATAAAAACATAAAAACATAAAAACATAAAAACATAAAAACATAAAAACATATATGCACATATAGATTTAAGAATGAATTAACTATCCTTTATTTCTCATTTATTGGTGAGAAGTTAAAAGGATGATCCGTGCTCAATTAAATGAATTACATGTACGTTCATGTTATATACGTGTCTGATTTTACATAACATATATGTGATTGGTTTTATTAATTTATAATAATATTTTGACTATATAGAAAATGATTTAACAAATAGTTTGTTGTTTAATGCATATTAAATCAAAAGCGTTTGTATATCAAATATTTGGTTAAACAAATTTAGACGAGCACGTTAATTTATCGATGTAATGCATTTAATTTGATATCTTTTAATAAGAAACTAAATATGTAAATATAGAGTATGGTCATAGTAAATGAACATTTCAACAAATTAAGATAAACAAATATAAAAAATATTATCTTTTGTTTTTATATATATAAATATTTGTATAAAGTAACAAAAATATTGTTTTATAAAATAAAACAAGTTAACTTGCGAGCCGTATTCGCTCGGCTCATATATAAAATAGTTGAGCCCGATCTCACATTTTGAGCTCGTAAAGATAAACAAGCCGGCTTGGCTAGGCTTGATTTATAAAAGAGTCAAACCTGAGCCGACTCTGACTCAGCTTGGCTCTGGCTCGTTTATAGCCCTAAAGGTCACAAGTTTCATTCCCATTTCAACGCAAAAATCTTACAACAATTAATAGGGGTTGCCAATGAGCTCTCCAGACATATGCAAGTCAGAGGGTTTTATGAGCTAGTTGGTTTGCTCCTGAAACAAGTTGGTGCCATCCTCGAGTCTCATTGAAATCTCTTCCGAGGTATAAACATACCTGGGCTGTAAATAAACATGTCATTAAGCTTGAATTGTTATCGCTATTTTAAAAAAAGATAGAAACAACTTATCGCTATTTAAAAAGTTGTAGTGCTCACCCTTCAACTTCTCACTGCAACTTTACCGTCACTTTCCTTATCCTTATAGGATTTACATCGCTCCATCTTTCAAATGTTTTGAGTATAATTATTATACTGAACTCACAAACACCTCGCTTTACATTCATGGTGACAAGGAAGAAAATTATCGTAAGTCACTCAAACTCATTTATATTGATGGTTATTGAGCAACAATAAAAAAGAAAATAACATATTAGATTTTAAATTAAGATCCACCCTTGTATTTAATAAAGGTGGGACCAATTACAAAAAGCCATTGATCTTCTATTCATATTAAATTATAATTTAATATAAATGGAGGATTACTGGGTTTTTATACGTTAGTGATAACCACCCGAAAAAAAAACATAAATTTCTTGTACTAATTAGTGGATATAACCCTCACTATGCAGCGGGTGTTATGAATGTTAATAGTCTCAATTATAATGATTTATACGTTAATACTAACCACCCGAAAAAAATTACGTGCGAAACGAGCTCTATTGTAAATTCAGTAAAATTTTTTTGACATAACTCGAATGCTTAAATATAAAACTTAAAAAAAGTTCAGATGACTAAATGTAAATTTGACACTACTTGAAGTCTTAGTTA
>BJCO01398463.1:0-11913 GCA_018326465.1 Flaveria floridana | reverse complement strand
TCTTCAATTTGAGCAAGACAGCGAGAGGGCTAAACGATATGAAGCCATTCGCTTAAGGAACTTTGAACCACCACGTACGATTTGCATGTCCACCTTGGAAGCTCTTGGAGAGAAGGCTCGTGTTGACGCTATGCTCACCAAACCATGGCAACGTTTCTTCTCGATTCGTCAACCTCATTACAAAGAGCTAGTGTTGGAATTCTGTGCTACTTATCGGTTTGCTCACCCGGTTACTGACTTACATGATAAGAATGCCATTTCTTTCCGATTGGGTGGTGAGGAACGCAAGCTTTCTATTGCTCAGCTTGCGGGCGCGCTTGGTATTTATACTAAATCTGAGCTGAAAAGATCGTCATTTCTGTTGCTCCCTTTCCTCCCTTCCGGTGGTCCTTTCTCTTTCTTCTCGTCCTCACTTACCACCCTAATAACTTCAGTCACCACAGACAGTAGTATTGTCTGCATGACCTGGTGCACTTCCTTTACCACTGCCTCTTTCACCGAGGCCCTTAAGTTTGCACTCTCATCACCACCTTCCTGGTGGTGCACCTCGGGCTCTTCACGGGCCCTCTCAGCAGTCTTAGCCTGGTTCCTAGTGACACGCGGTTCAGCACTACGTCCTCCCCGTACTCCACCCCTACAAGCCTTAGATGATCTACCTCCAGCCATTCTCTAATCACTATAAGATTCAAACACTAAGACGGTCATTCAAGGAATAGCTCAGCTTATGTTAAATGTAGTAAGTCCCTAATTACAGTGGCCAGTTATGATTAGCAACTTACTTTACTCTTCACACCCTAAGCATTTCCTATCTTGACTACATCACTATCTGGATCTACTAAGAGCACATAGTCAAATAATACATACACATAACTTTAATTAACTTCTGAAAAAAAAATACCTGATGGCATGTAGCTACTTGTGCTGACATCCCTTTCGTTTAGTCCCATTCTCAATTTAAGATTAGGTTTTGAAAATATTTACCCAGTTCACTTAAACTTTGGCTGTGATACCAACTTGTAAGGCCCCGATCCCGGAGACCTCACAGTTGGTCAATCATAGCATTTAAAGATATATATATATATATATATATATATATATATATATATATATATATATATATATATATATATATAACATTTCACATTTAACAAATTGCAGAACAGAATCAAGTTAACAAAAGCCATTCATTACCATTAATAAATACTGTTCTTAGGCAATACAATATTGTTTAAGTTACAAAAAGATTGTTTAATTTCATTACAAAACAACAATATCATAAATTGTAAATGGATGTCAGTCTTGCCCCGCCGAGTAGCTTCACTCTCATGCCATCCTCAGCAATTTACCTGCCAACTGAAAATGCATAAAAGTCAGAGTTGCTGAGTGAGTTATAGTTTTATACGTATCAAAATACCTTGTGTGTTTTATGTATAAAATATACCTTTCCATAAATTACCTTGACCTTCATATATGAACACACATCATATGTACATTCAAGCAATATTCATTGTTTATTTTGTTCTTTCATGCTTTCATTATTATCTTTTATCATCGTATTCATACTTTCATCCCATTCTTTTCATTAGCATTCGCTTTCATATACTTACTTTCATTTCATGCTTTTCCTTAACATTCTCTTTCGTATACATTCTTTCATTTCGAACTTTTCACTACCTCTTACTTTCATTCTCATACTTTTGCATTGTACTTTACATCATTCTTTTATTTGCTTACTTTCTTTTCGTACGTTACGTCATTCTTTTACTTTCATACGGATCGATGAACAATACCCCGAACATTACGCACGAAGCTGATGCTGGGCCTGTGGGCTGCAACTAGACCATGAACATTGTGCATGAAGCTGACCCAGACACCTAGGGCAAGTCATCTCCCCCTTTCATCCGGACCAACTGGCAATACCCCGAACATTGTGCACGAAGTTGATGCTGGGCCTGTGGTAATTAAATCACGAACATTATGCATGAAGCTGACCCAATAACCTAGGGCGTGCCACAAGGGTCCTGTCAATCTAAATGATTGACCCTGTATGCATCCTTCGATTTATTTAAACCGCACACAGTTGAGCTCACGATAACATGGTCGTGTACCTCCTTTCTATTTGCTTGCAAGCCATTCTTTCTTTCATTTCATTTCACTTTTCATCTTTGTTATCTTTCACTTCGTTACGTTATACTTTACGTTCTTTCATACATTCATCATACTACGTTAAGTAATAACATAATATTTAATGTATTTTATAATATAATATAACAACATTTGAATACCATTAAAAGATAACACATTTTACACATATACATACCATACGTCAATCATACATACTATAACCATAGACCATCACATAATCATACTTAAAATGGGTACACATAGCCCATGGGTCAAACTAGGGTTAAACCCTACAATTCTGGTTTTCCCAAAAATTCAGAATATTTTCCAAGTGTTTGGGCGCATGGGACCTATTTGGGCGCATCAGCCCTGTTTAGGCAATCCTCAACTATGTAGGCACATCGGCCTACACTTAGCCACTTTAACACTTACGCGCATGATCCTTTTGGGCGCACGGGCACTATTTGGCGCATCAAACTTAGACTTAGTCACTTCATCCCGAAACTTAGGCGCATGAACTACTGTTCAGGCGCATGGACCTACACTTAGAAATTCTACGACATTATTCAGGCGCATGGGGTACTGTTTGGGCGTATGAGCCTATACTTGATATTTCTAAGCAATTTATTAGGCACATGAACCCTGTGTGGGCGCATGAACCCTGTGTGGGCGCATGCGCTCCTACTTACATGTTCTCTAAGTTGTTTTCCAGTCCCAAACATCACTATATCCTATTCTAAACTTGTTACACCCGTTAAAACCTCAAACAAACATCTACAACTATAAAAATCATCATACAAGCATACATACATGCGGTATATACATAATAGTAGTAAAAATGGTTTTGGATGTATTTTCAGCCCCAAAAATTTTAAAATAAGAGAAAACCGGGGTCTAGAAACTCACCTTTTGTAGGTTCCAAGCACAACACTCTCAAAATCATGAAATCTTGATGTTTCTAACACCTAACACCAACAACACATACCCGAAAGCACATAGACACATAAGAACATGTACACTTCGGTTACATGGACAAAACATATCAAAACCGAACTCAATTGTGCTAAATAGGCTTACCTTTGCTGAATTTTGTATAGTTTCCTCTCTCTAGAACTCGAAATCTGCTCTCTCTATCTAAAGCCGAAAATGGCAGTTGAGGTAGATGGGGTTGTGGGCGACCATGCTTCTTTTATACATAAAATAATAATATTTGCCATGTTTACACATACACCCCCTCCACTTCGGCTTCTTTTTATTTCTTTCAAAATGCTTTTCTTTCCTTGTTATTCGATTAGAAATTTTCGGGTGTTACAAAATCGCACGTTATAAAACACACAGTTGAGCTAACAAATCTCAAGGAGTTGTGATTCTCCTTTAAATTTGCTTGCAAGCCTTTTCTTTCTTTTATTATGATTCACTTTTCATCTTTGTTATCTTTCTCTTTATTACGTTATACTTTACGTTCATTCACACATTCATCATACTACGTAAAGTAATAATATAATACTTAACATATATTATATTATAATATAAATACGTTTTGAGAACTATTAAAAGATAACATTTCATATACATATGCATATCATACATTCATCATAACATCATGCATATTCTACTCATAAGACCTCACTTATTCATGCTTAGAATAGTCCAAAACAGCGCACAAGTCAAACTAGGGTCAAGCCCTAAAATTATGCTTTTCCTCAAAATTCAGAAAAATTTTCTAAGTGTTGGGCGCATGGACACTATTTAGGCGCATCGCGACTGCTTGAGCGTTTCTCAAGTGTGCCGGCGCATGACCCTACACTTAACCATTTCAACACTTAGGCGCATGGGCACTATTTGGGCGCATGGGCACTATTTGGGCGCATGACCCTATACTTAGGCGTTTCAGCTAAAATTTAGGCGCACGAACTACTCTTCAGGCGCATGAACATACAGTTAGAAATTATAAGGCAAATCTAGGTGCATGAGCTACTGTTTGGGCGCATCACCTCAAACTTTGACTTTTTAGCCTATTTTTCAGGCGCATGGGCCCTGTTTGAGGGCGTGAACGCCATCTCATATGTATCTAACATATTTCTTAGTCACAAAACAGTGTCTTAGCGTGTTCTAAGCCTTACACTACCATTCTACACCCTAACATAACATGTACAACCACAAACTACCAACATACATGCATACATTCATACGGTCATACATATAACATTTTATAAAAATCATTTACATGCATTTTCAGCCCCAAAGAAGTTTAAAAACATGTAAAACCGGGGTCTAGAAACTCACCTTAACACCTAGACATGTTAAGACATCTAACTGAGCACATATACAAATAAGAACACGTATAATTCAGTTACATGGCCAAGAAATCTATAAAACCAAACCAAAAACTTGAAGAAAACTTACAAATTTGCGAATTCAGCTTTTTTATCTCTCTAAAACCGAAGCTTTGCTGCTTTCTCTCTGTAAAATATCGAGCAGTGGAGTGTAGCAGGTGGTGTGGGCAGCCATACCACCTTTTTAAACAAAATAATAAAAGATTTTACTCTTTTTACACTTTGCACCCCTCTACTTTGGCCTCTCTTTCTTTCTTACAAAATATATTCCTTTTATTTCTCATTTCTTTTCCTTTCTTTTATTTGACAAAATTATTCGGGTGTTACAAGTCCACCCCCCTTAAAGAGGTTTCCTCCCTGAAACTTGTCACTCTTTGAATAATTATGGGTAATGTTGTCTCATCTCCTCCTTAGTCTCACACGTAGACTCCGAACCCTTTCTATGCTTCCACTACACTCGCACCAGTGGAACCACTTTATTCTTCAATCTCTTCTCCTTCAGAACAATGATTGCCATTGGCTGCTCTACATAATTGAGCCGTTCATCTACTTTGATATCATCCAGTGGTACAATCATATCTTCATCGGCTAAGCACTTTCTCAGATGAGATACATGGAATGGTGGATGGATTCGACTTAACTCATCTGGCAATTCTAACCTATAGGCCACCTCTCCTACACGTGGAATGATTCGGAAAGGTCCTATGTACCTCGAGCTTAGCTTACCCCTCTTCCGGAACCGAATGATTCATTTCCAAGGTGAGACCTTCAACATAACTCGGTCGCCCACCATGAATTCGATTGGTCTACGACTCTTGTCAGCGTACGACTTTTGTCTATCCTTCGCTGCTTTCATGAAAGCCTTGATCTTCTCTATCTTCTTAGTCTTAGCCTCTATCACCTCGAGGCTTCCTAGCTCTTTCTACCTGACGTCACCCCAACACAATGGTGCCCTACACCTCCTATCGTATAGCATCTCGTAAGGTGGCATACCAATGCTGGCATGATAACTGTTATTGTACGAGAATTCAGCTAACGGTAAGTGATCATCACAACTTACTCCAAAATCGATCAGACACGCCCGAAGCATATCTTCAAATGTTTGGATTGTCACACCCCAAAATCGATTTATACCATAGTTGAACACGTGGAAGGGCGGTAACGGAAGTTGGAATTTTACCAACGACTATAGTCAAACGGTTTTATAAGAAACATGATTGTTATTACGATATGCTGAACTTATTCATAATATATGTACAAAAAGTTAAGACAAGGTTTATTTAAAAATCTTTTCCTATGAAAAGATCCACACTTATTCATTTAGGTCCCAAATCCATCATCACTCTACACCATTTGACCCTCCCGATATCCCTACGCATATTCCCAAATAAACCTTTTTACAGACCTGAAAGCATGAGAAAAACTGGGTCAACATAAAGTTGTTGAGTATTCGGGTTTTCATAATTTACAAGAAAAGCAATTTATTTATAAAAGTCGTTACGATGATAGAGAAAATAATATAAGTATCATAGACTAGCTAGGTTATATGATTATGGGGGGATTTAGGGGCTCTACAATATATATACATATATTACTGACCCAACTTATACCATCAACAAAATATATTCATTTTCTCAGTAAATCATCATATGATAAAACTTTGCTTTTAAATCATACTTTCACCCGAAAAACATTTAAGTTATAAACAATACTAGAAAACGCCGAGATACTCACCTTTCAATAATTGACTAAGGTCTATATCGAAAAGTCCCGAACCATGATTATGATCCTGAATATGAATGATTCATGTCATTAAACAACATTTAAACAGATCACCAATTCAAGTCTTAGTCTAAACAACTAAGGTTTTTTAAGAGCTATTTGATGTGTTATATATATATATATATATATCTATTTTTATGAATAGCAAGATTATTTACGATTTTCAGTTTTGTTTTCACTTGTTTTTCTTTAACTAAAAATTACGTATTTATATTATATTTTCCAGTTTTGTTTTCACTGTTTGCATTTTATCTTATGTCTTGTTCCCTACTATTATACTTCAACATCGATGTAATCTCTTTCTCTCTCAGTTGACAACCATCACCCCCCCTTTTCTTGGTCAAAGAGTAACACCACCACAACCATCACTACAACCACCATCAAGCCACATCACCATCACCTGCAAGAAACCATCAACACGTGAACTACTTTGTAAACGAGTTAGTCAGGCAGCCACACAAGAGTACAGGTCTTTGATAATCGGGTGCTTGGATAGCGAGTGTTAACGTTGAACATCAACATCTAAGGGTAAGATTTCTAAGGTATACCTAGTATGAATCTAAACACAACATTTATATAACATGCATGGATGATCAAACGTAAGAAATGGAAGATCTTCACACTTTTGGATGATAACTTGATATATGAATGTATTTATGTTGTTAGAATAAACTAAGAATCTGATTTTGGGAGCATAAACGTATGCACACGATAAGAGTTAGTATCATTTGATTAAAGAATGATATTGGAGGTTATGAAAAGGTTCTATATTATGTATGGTGTGGTTTAAACGGTTGGATGAGGACATGTACAAAAAGAAAGATATTGTTCTCTCGGTTGACAACCATCACCGCCCCCCCCCCCTTTTTCTCGGTCGAATGGTAACACCACCACAACCATCACCGCAACCACCATCAAGCCACATCACCATCACTTACAAGAAACCATCAACACGTGAACTACTTCAAAAATGAGTTAGTCGGCCAGCCACACAAGAGTACGGGTCTTTGATAATCGGGTGCTTGGATAGCGAGTGTTGACGTGGAACAACAACATCTAAGGGTAAGATTTCTAAGGTATACCTAGTATGATTCTAAACACAACATTTACATAACATGCATGGATGATCAAACGTGAGAAATGGAAGATCTTCACACTTTTGGATGATAACTTGATATATGAATGTATTTATGTAGTTAGAATAAACTAAGAATCTGATTATGGGAGCATAAACGTATGCACATGATAAGAGTTAGTATCATTTGATTAAAGGATGATATTGGAGGTTATGAAAAGGATCTATATTATGTATGGTGTGGCTAAAAGTTTGGATGAGGACATGTACAAACAAGAAATATATTGTTTTAGAACAATGTACGAATGGACCTAAAAGATAAAGAGATTACATCGATGTTGAAATATAATAGTAGGGAACAAGACATAAGATAAAATGCAAATAGTGAAAACAAAACTGAAAAATATAATATAAATACGTAATTTTTAGTTAAAGAAAAACAAGTGAAAACAAAACTAAAAAACGTAAATAATCTTGCTATTCATATATATATATATATATATATATATATATATATATATATATATATAACACATCAAATAGCTCTTAAAAACCTTAGTTGTTTAGACTAAGACTTGAATTTGTGATCCGTTTAAATGTTGTTTAATGACATGAATCATTCATATTCAGGATCATAATCATGGTTCGGGACTTTCCGATATAGACCTTAGTCAATTATTTAAAGGTGAGTATCTCGGCCCCGTTTTCTAGTATTATTTATAACTTAAATGTTTTTGGGGTGAAAGCATGATTTAAAAGCAAAGTTTTATAATATGATGATTTACTGAGAAAATGAATATATTTTGTTCTGTCACACCCCAAAACCGATTTATACCACAGTTGAACACGTGGAAGGGCGGTAAGGGAAGTTGGAATTTTACCAAAGACTATAGTCAACGGTTTTATAAGAAACATGATTGTTATTATGATATCCTGAACTTATTCATAATATATATACAAAGAGTTAAGACAAGGTTTATTTATAAATCTTTTCCTACGAAAAGATCCACACTTAGTCATTTAGGTCCCAAATCCGTCATCACTCTACACCGTTTGACCCTCCCGATATCCCTACGCATCACTCCAAATAAACCTTTTTACAGACCTGAAAGCATGAGAAAAACTGGGTCAACATAAAGTTGGTGAGTATTCGGGTTTTCAAAATTTACAAGAATAGCAATTTATTTATAAAAATCGTTACGATGATAGAGAAAATAATATAAGTATCATAGACTAGCTAGGTCATATGTTAATTTTGGTTATAAGTCCATAATCAAACCAAGAAACATGTCGTTGCCCCATAACAGTCCAAACATATATACTCCCTTAGAAAATCCTAACTAGAGCGACTGGTCGTGAGAGCGGGCCCTTCTAACCCGATAGATCTACCCATATAAGTCTGTGGCCTCCCCGAGGTTAATGATTATGGGGGGATTTAGGGGCTCAGCAATATATATACATATATTACTGACCCAACTTATACCATCGACAAAAATATATTTATTTTCTCAGTAAATCATCATATTATAAAACTTTTCTTTTAAATCATGCATTCACCCCAAAAACATTAAAGTTATAAACAATACTAGAAAACGGGGCCGAGATACTCACCTTTCAATAACTGACTAAGGTCTATATCGGAAAGTCCCGAACCCTGATTATGATCCTGAATATGAATGATTCATGTCATTAAACAACATTTAAACGGATCACCAATTCAAGTCTTAGTCTAAACAACTAAGGTTTTTTAAGAGCTATTTGATGTGTTATATATATATCTATTTTTATGAATAGTAAGATTATTTACGTTTTTCAGTTTTGTTTTCACTTGTTCTTCTTTAACTAAAAATTACGTATTTATATTATATTTTTCAGTTTTGTTTTCACTGTTGCATTTTATCTTATGTCTTGTTCCTTACTATTATACTTCAACATCAATGTAATCTCTTTATCTTTTAGGTCCATTCGTACATTGTTCTAAAAAAACATCTTTCTTGTTTGTACATGTCCTCATCCAACCATTTTAACCACACCATACATAATATAGATCCTTTTCATAACCTCCAATATCATTCATTAATCAAATGATACTAACTCTTATCGTGTGCATACGTTTATGCTCCCAAAATCAGATTCTTAGTTTATTCTAACTACATAAATACATTCATATATCAAGTTATCATCCAAAAGTGTGAAGATCTAGACATCTATTCTTCAGGAAAGTTTACCATTGATGAAGACTTCTGGGATTTTATTAGAGAACTAAAAGCTCCAATTGAACCAACAGTTGTGATTCCCCTTAACCCTATGCCATTAGAAGAAGAATTAAGCTTACATCTTGTTCTTCCAGTTCGAATGAAGCTGTGTGAAGAGCTTAAAGAAAAGGAAGTTGCTGAAAAACAAAAAGAAGATGTTGAAAAACTTAAACAAGAAAAGAAACAAAAGAAAGCCAAACCCTCTATACTCTCTTCTTCTGGTCCCTGTATGCATACATGCTCCAGAAAGAGGAAGTACTTATCCAAAAAGGTCAAAGGTCAAATGCCTATAGTAAAAGAGGAACCAGCTCCAAATAAGCAAATAGATGATCCAAGAAGCCTTGCTGCAAATGCTTGGAAGGTTGAGGAACAATTGAAGAAGAAGATTGAGGTTATTATCTTGGAAGAAGGAAAGATAAAGTGAGGATATGATGAAAGCTTAATTGATGACCCTTTATCAAGGGACAGTCCTGCAAAGGTTGAGTCATCTGTTGAGTAGATAGTTGAGAAGGCACAAACTCATGATCTTATGGTTAAAGCCATGTACTTGATTAATCACGGTTATGATGCTGATGAAGTGCTTGGAATGACTTATGAGGGAATGATAGCAGAAGTAAACAAGATGCATAAACTTCTTGACCCTACTTTTTTCACTGATTAAGAAAAGAAAAAAAATCGGAAAGAGATAAAGCTGAAAAAGGATAATGTGATAGTTAGATCCCTGATCCTATTCACTCCAACACAATCTCAACAGACGCAAGTGCCTCAATCTGAATATTTGATCCCTACAGCATGACAGATAGGGAAATGAAGGATTATATTTCTGATCAAGGATTAACCAAAAGAAAACTAGGTAACATAAAGACAAATTCCCTTCGAGCTATAATTCTCAAGACAATTAAAGAAGAAAATAAAGATTAAAGACTATAGAAGAATAGGTTGTAGGGAGGAAGCCTAGAACAAGAATTTTAGCTCAGGATATCAATTCACAACCAAAGACCATGATGTCTTGCCACCCATTCTACATAAAAACCCACAACGGGTTATTAAACCCTCTCAAGTGGAGTTATATGAAGGGATAACCACTTCAGAAATGATTAGGGGTGTGTCTGCTCCAGAAAACAAAGTGGATGTGAAAATAATTTCCTAGAAGTTTGATAGTGATTGGAATATGTTTAATGTAAAGAGGATCTTAGGGCTAGTTCAGTTCTTCACTAAGTTGTAACACCCAGATATTTTAAAAGATGTAAAAGAAGAATAAAAAGAAGGAAATGTAAGTTGAACCAAGTTGAGGGGTTAAACATGTCCAAAGTACAAAATATTATATAATTTTATACAAAAGCAACATGCCGCCCACGCCATGTTACTTTTCACCTTTTCCTTCGGATTGTAGAGAGAGAAAGAGTAGAAAGCTTCGGTTTCTAGAGAGAAGGAGAAGAAGAAGTTCGAAGGTAAAGGAGAAGAAGAAGTTTGAAGGTGGTGTTTTGTGTTAATTGGGGCGGTTCTTGGAGATTCTCCACCTTAGATAACCGATTTCTAAGTGTTATTTGTGTTTTGGTGATGTGCTATGCTTGTTTTAGGAATTTAAACTCTTGTGAACACAAGTTTGGAAGAAGATACACTTGTGGGTGGCAAAGGTGAGTTCTAGACGCCGTAGTTTTACAGGTGTTAAGCACTTTGGGGCTGAAAATGTATGTAAAACTATTTTTACAAAAGTTGTTTGAATACCCGTATGTGTCTATGTATGCATGATGGTGTTTTTAGGGTTGTTATGTGTTAGTTATACATAGAATGGTGTTATTAAGCTTAGAACATGTAAGAAGAATGATTGGGACTGATAATATGTTAAGAATATGCTAAACAGGTTGCCCAACCGTCTGAACAGTATGCCAACCGCCTAAAATTTGCCTTAGAGAGTTCTAAGTTAGCCCATATGCCTAAAAAGGGCCCAACCGCCCAAACAATGCCCTAACCGTCTAGAAAATGCATTGGAAATTCTAAGTGTAATCCCATGCGCCTAAACAGTAGCCAATGCGTCTAAGATTTAGACTTAGACGCCTATGTATGGACCAAACATCAAAATAGTGCCCATGCATCTGAGATGGTCCAAACGCCTAAGTGCTTAAATGCCCAAATAGTGCCCATGCACCTAAATAGGCCTCATGCGCCTGCATAGTGCTCATGCGCCTAGGACACAAAATATTTTCTAAAATTTTGAGTAAAACAGAATCATTAGAGTTTGACCTAAGTTTGACTTAGGGTTTTTAATTACTATTATATTTGCATTATTATAAGTTGTTCCTATGGTCATAGTGATTATTATTGTGTGACTTATATGGTG
>BJCO01398443.1:0-14529 GCA_018326465.1 Flaveria floridana | reverse complement strand
TAGTGCGGAATCCTATTTGATTGGTGATCCAATCAGTGAGAACGCACGTAGAATCAATTGTAAATTGAATCTAAACGTTAAGAACGATTGATAATCGATCTAGTGCAATCTATGAACTTGGAACAGGTTCTTAGAGGTCTCTAGACGGCTAGGGTACATAGGGATTCGAAGTGCTTAGTTTTTCCACGATTTAAGTGGTATTTATAGGTTAGTGTCTCTCATTCGGGCGACTGAACCATGAGTATGGTTCAGTCGTGCGATTGAGCCATGCGGTTGATCCATTCGCATGACTGAGTGTTCAGTCGTGCGACTAAGCCAATCTTATATTCCGATCATGCGACTGATCCAGTATCCTGGTTCAATCGTGCGACTGAGTCATTCGCATGAAGTTGTTCATGCGTATGGTCCATTAGCATGGGCCATTCGCATAAGAACTTCACATAACTAAGTTTGAAAGTATTTATTAAACAATACATTACCAATATTAATTCACACAACCACAAACCTATATAATCAATTCAATACGTTTAAACAACTCATTAATGAAATATTAAACATTATAACCACAACCAAACATTTGTATTTCATTAAGTACCCAACTATTACATATGTGTAAGACAATAAAGACATATTACATTAAGCTCAGAAACTAGGTACACACGTATCTACATATGTAATCTTCCAAATCCTTATCATTTGAGAAATAAAGTAAGATCATCCTCACCGTGTTTTTTAGGCTTCGGAAGTGCCTAGTGAACATATAATTAATATATGATTCATCTAGCAGCCACACTGCATAGGCACTAAAAGTTTGATGTATGGGCCCTCTTTTCCTTCCTACCTCCTCTCAATCACCAACTCATAAGTTGTAGTACCAGTGAAGGGGGTCTATACAATAGTTTCACAAGGTTGGAAAGACTAGAACACTTAACACATCAAATAGGGAAACTAGCTTAAGGTGAAACAATGAACACAAGTAAAAACACAACAAGAACACAGGTATTTGGTTTTCAAGAATGATGTATATTGCTCTCAAGGTCTTTTACAAATGTTACAAATCTTGGTTCTAATGACTAGTCCCTGAGATACTTTATGATACATTCTACAGCCGACCATACTTTGAGGGTCAGCTGGAACACTAATCAAGACAACAAGATCAATGTAAAATCAAAAGGTAGATTGCATTTTGACTAGTTACTATGACATGGCATGGCTCACATCCTTATCTATTACAAAAAAGATAAAAGTACATAGGTAGAAAGTTACAAACTCTAAGACCTTAATCTACAGTTCATAAAAGTATGGGCTTTTCACCAACTTGTATAAGTTGGTCAGTCTTGAGAGATGGCAGCGAAAAGTCGTTCAGCTTTTGTTAAAATCATGTTAGAGAAAGCATTTCTTCTCTGTATTCGGAAGAAATTAGTCTCTTGGCTTCAAAAGACTTGGTCTTTTGGCTTCAGATTATTTGATAATTAGTGAATTTCATTGAGTTGTATCAAATCTTCCAAAGTAACTTTTCTTGTACTTCACATGTGCTTGCTGAGAGAAATTTGGTCGCATATCCTCTAAGTATAATTCTTACAAACTCCCCTTAGGTTGATGCTACTAAAACTGAAGGATAACTTTGAGTCTTGATCTTCAACTGCTGACAGTACTCATCAGAATCAAGACTATTCCTTTCATTATCAGTTGGTCAGGATTCTTCAGACTCTCAAAGTATCTTCTCATATCATAGAGATCATGCTAGGAAGGTCAAGCATGTTTTTTCAGAAGTACACATCCTGACCCCGTTGATCTCTAGTGACATACCATCTATTTGGGTTAGTAGCAAATGCCCAAGACATGATAGGTCTCTCAGTAGCCAGAGGCTCTACATGAATTGGAGTTGATTGAGCAGCCTTTTCTTGATCACTCTCAGGATGTTCTGACCCATCCTAATGTAAAGAGGTAGAGGCCTTGGACTTCTTCTTGTCCCTCTTTATGGCCATCCTCTTCCTCTTTCTGTATTTTTAACTCAGGAGGTTGGTCTTGAGTACCAAATTTTCCTTCTTTGTCCTTCTCAGTTGGGGCTTTTTCCTTCATAGGTTCAGAATGAGAAGGATCGGGGCCATGTTTTGGGTAAGAAGATAAAGCTTGCTGAGATGCAGCACTAGGTCCTGGTTGAGTTGTCTCCTGTGGTTTAATCTTGACCTCAGCTTCAGGTATAGCCTGACTTCGTAGAGAATGCAGGTCAACCGGCTCATCCTTATCACACCCTCAAAATCCACTTGCGGGGTTATACCGCGAGGCGTGTAAACAAACCATGATCTCAGTTATTAGTTACTCAAAACGACTCTATATGAAACATTCAAGCAAAATCAGAGTTTAAAACTTTAAAGTATGCGAAAGCGTTCAGTAAACAGGCTAAACCCAAAATAATGTAATGCAATGTAAAATGCACAAACACGCGCCAACCGTTGTTCAAAACAAAATACGTAATTGTTTCAATTGCAAAACCAAATTTATTCCAAACAATGCTGACCCACAAATGCTGACTCGTGAGTGCTCCTAGACATTTTGTTAACCTCAACTTGAGAATAGCATACTAAAAGAGTCAACATAATGGTTGGTGAGTTCAAGAGTTTGCGTTAAACATATCAGTATTAGTTGTAAAACATAAGTAATGTGTTGAAACAGATAGCTAGTCTAGTTTCATAAGTAGTAAGTATCGTCATTTCGCGATTGAAGCTGACATGTGTTTTGTTTGTTTGTCTCCCATCACAACATACCAGGTTGTGAAGATGTTTGTGTTTATGACAATATTGCACCAGGTTGCCCTCCAGTCACCTGGGTGGGGCTTGTCAGACCCAGTAGTACTACTAAAGATTTCCCTGCTAGATACCTTTATTAATGATCCGAAAGTGTGAGGACTTTCATGGTAATGCTACACTACCCTATACTAGCACAACTTATCTATAAAAGCATTTGTAAAAGAAAACAGTATGTTATCTCACCCAAAAGGAAGTAAGTAAAACAGTGGGGCATGAACTCACCTGGTGCGCAAATGAAAGATAATAAAAGCTAACAATGAGTGGAAAGACAACCTTCAGAGGTTACCTAGAACATGCAAGTACATAAGTACGTGTACATAGAATCTTTAACAACCCTAAGTGTTGTATAAACACTTTGACACAAGGTTTTGTAAAACAAGACACATTAGACCCAGTTGACCCGTTTGACCCGTTGGTGACATGTCAAAATTAAGTTCTTGTTTGATCAAGTATAGAAATTAATCATTCAACACAACATTCCAGATTACTATGCAAGTTCTTCTCATAAGCCATATTGTAACACGTAAGACTTGTCATGCTTTTCATGCTAATCCAGGTTATCATACAACGTACGTAACCTAATTCATCATACAACACAAATTCTAATTTAGATTCCTTTACAATATACATTGGGTTTAGTCACCCACAGCGTGCCATGTAAAGCCACTCACGACTACATACCCTAACCCTGCCAATCCTACAAAGTACGGGCCTCAGGTTTGCACGCGTGTATGATACCCATCATCAAGATTTCACATATAACTCACACAAGCAAGACATTAGCATTATAATAATCAATAATGGCAATTCATCATAGCATATAACATGTCCATTTGCACATTCTTCAAGAAAGCCCAATCATCATAATCCAACACATTTCACATCATCCAAATACATTCTAACATGATCCTAATATCATAATCATGTCTAACTCACAATATCCAATGATCTTCAAAATTATACTTTTCCTTTTGGGAAAGTAATATCCCAAAATCTATTCTTCCATCAATTTCAACACAAATTTATCAATAACATACCCTATCTAGTTCATAGCAATCATAAGTATGCATCAAACACTTACAATTCATCCAAACACAAATCTTCATGAATAAAAGTTTCCACTTTTAGCAATGTATGAACTAGACTACATAAATCATGGATTTCTTGCATCATCTACATAGATTAACACTTATACAACATCACTAACATCATTACATTATCAATCCATCATCAATTCATCAAGTTCATGCATAAAAGTTACTATTAATAGTAAGGTATGAACTAGGAAATCAAAATCATGAAATTCTTGCACAATCAACATAGATGATCATTTTTATAATGTAACTAACATCATATCATCATCAAATCATCATCAATTTCATGTTTTCATCATAATTTTCAAATTAGGGTTCTATCAAAATCAAAAATTATGAAAAACTTGATAATAAAACCTACCTTTAAACGTGTAGAAATCAAGAATTGAACTTGCTAACACCTTGGAACCACTTGGAACTAATCAAAATCGAATTGTTCTTGTTGTTCAAGCTTGAAATCGCAAAAGGTGAGGGGAGGAGGGTGTTCGGCCGCAATGGGGGTGGTTAGGGGGAATTAGGGTTTATAAAGTTTGGTAATATCAAGTTTATGTGTATTTACAATATAAACCCTTCTTGTTTACATTTTATAAAAACTAATCTTTCTAACACGTTTTAAAAGGTTTCAACTACAAAACACAAGTATTATTAATCATCAATAATAATTAAATGTTTCAACTAATAACAAAACATGTGAACAATATTTACACGTAATCACATTATCAAATAAAATTTACAAATAATATTTAAAATTCATAAATCGCATAACCACAAACTAATAATCAACATTATCAATTAAGTTATTATCTAACACCCATTGTTCATTATTATTAAGTCACCAATATTTAACGACAACTAGTGTGTGCTCAAGACATGTGTATGCAAGACCTAACGGAACTAACAGAGTTTGGTAATAGAAAATTACCGTATGTCACAACCCTTCTTTTATCTTCTGCTTGATTACTCAAATATGCTCATCCATAAAGGATAGAGACATTTGACCAAGTCTTCTTCTGGAGAACCCATACAGCTTCAAGAAGCTTACCATGTTTAGTCTGTCAGCAGACATCTTCTGATTGGCTCGGATGATGGCTCTTGACTTAGCATCCTCTTCCCTCATTTTCCTCTTAGCAGCCCTTTGTTCTTTTATTACTTCTTGCTCAAGCTGAATGAGGTATTCAAATTCTATATACTCATATGACAAGGGAAGTACGTCCACTGCCTTATAAAGGCCTGTGTCACTCAAGTAGGTTATCATGTTTTGTTTGTCTTGTTCCTTACGTACCTAAGTTTCTTGTCCAGCATCCATAGCCTCTGCTTAAGAGCTTTCTTGTACTGGAGAGAGGGAGGAAGCTTTGTAAAGTCTGTTTCTTCTTCTTTCTTCCATAATTTTAAAGAGCAACTCTGTAGCCTCAGCTTCATTTCTCTCTTTAAACACTTTAATGTCAGCCAATTCATTAAGTTCTTCTAAGGGAAGAGAGATTATTACATCTATGTTATAGTTCCTAGACCCCAAGTAGTTTAATCTGACTGCCCATAACTCATCCTCTTGAGTGTTTTACCTTGGGGCAGCCCAGTTGTAGCTTGTATAAGACTACGGGCCTCACTTGAACTCTCTCTTCTTGCCTTCCTTTTCCTCTCTCTTTTCTCCTCCTCAATATACTCATAGGTCATAATCCTTTTCCCTTTTTCAGTCACTAGACTGTGTGACTCAGGATGGAAAGAGCTTTGGCCTTTATAACTTGGTGTAGTACTTAAGCTCTGGCTAGAGAGAGGCTATGAGAAACCTTCATCAGCTGGTTCCATACTGCGGGTACTTGGTGCTGAAGCAGTTCCTGTATCAAGGTTCACAAGTTCAACTACTAGGCCTTCAAATAAGGTTTCCCCTTCGAAGCTAATCTTAGGGTCTACCTTAATATCTAGTTGACCAATACTTCTACCTACTAGCCTCTGTCTATATAATTTAGATCTCTTATTGAACTCTTCAAGCACCTTTTGTTGAATCCTCTCGACTAACATGTCAGCTTGTCTAGTTTGACTTGGATTGGCAAGTAGCAGGTCAACCAAAGAAAAGTTCTTATAGTATCTCAGCGTCTAAAAATTAAAGACTTCTTGTTGTCCATGAGATCTAGAGAGTACCAGGGCTCTTTTATCAGTATCATACCTCCATCCTACTATTAGATTATCAGCAGTGTAGGATAGAATGGACATAGTGTTGGGTCTGATAAGGATAGTGCAACCAAAACAAACACTTAAACTTGATTTTGGTACAATAAGTGAAGGACTTCCGAAGACAAAGCTGCATTTCTGAAGACGGGTCCACCACCTTCCAAAGCCAAGAGTAGAAGAACTTCCGAAGAGAAACTTAGTATTCCGAGACTAAGTTTACTCTTTCGAAGTATAAGGAAGACAAAGAATGGAAGCAGCTGATTCGAAGGAGTTGTTCCTTTTAAAGCCAAAGCACCTTCGGAAGACTTTATGTCTTTGGAAGTTTACTTAACTTCAGAAGTAACAACTGTGAACGGTGGATAAAGTAAGGTGGCTGTCAGTCAACTGCTACACTGACAGACTGCATGGAACTTCTCCATGCGGCTATGTTTGACCTTACTTTATCCACTACTCATCCATCATATATTAGTACAATTACCAACCTTAGTTGGTGACAAAAGGTAAGTCATGGGCTTGTCATGACTACCTAATACTAGGATAATACTTTATCTTAGTTTACATACTTCTAGCATCTGTAGTATTTTGTCTAGTTGTATTTTTCAGCTGGTTTTCCAAGTATAATCGGTTGTAGATAATAGTATATATAGCTCTCATTGTAAGCTCATTAGAGTATGCTTGTAAGATTCTTGTAATCTTTGAGTTGAGAATTAATATATTCAAGTATCTTGAAAAACTTATTCTTGTGTCTTGCTTACTTAATATATTACTATAAAATCTTAGAATATTCTGCTTCATCGTTTGAGTGAAACCAAGTGAGTTTAAGAGAGAACCATTGTGTAAAGTGACTTGTAACGATCCTGGAATTTGTATCAGAGCTTTCAGCTCTTGATTGTGAGATCTTACCATCCTAAATCATCTTGACTTTTCAGTCATACACTCACCTCACTCAAAATGGCCACGAACCAGAATTCACCAAAATTTGAAATGGGAATGATGACTAAAGCTCCTATCATCACTCCTGAAAATTATAGATCCTGGGGGATGTAGATTGAAGGCTTCATTAAGTATCAAGACAGCCAAATGTAGAGATCTATCATTAGTGGTCCTTATACTCCGAAGGTGGCATCACCTGATGGAAAAGGTGCCATGATAGAAACGGATGTTGAAGATTACTCAGATGAAGATCACAAGAAGATGGACATCAATAGCAAAGCCATGACTATACTACTTACAGCCATACCAAAGTCCATCATGGTAGGCTTTGAGCACTACAAGACAGCCAAAGAACTCTTTGATGCTTTGACTCAGATGTACTCTGGTTATAATGACTTCAAGAAAGACTCCATGAAGCAGCAGTTTGAAAACTTTACCTATATTATTGGAGAGACTATTAGCCAACAATATTTCAGGTACATGAATCTTATCTCATCACTTCAGTCAATTGGAGTCTCTCTTGAGAAAAGAGACCTAACAAGGAAGTTCATGAGTTCACTTCCTCAAGAGTGGACTTTCTACTGTGTCTCTATCAAGAGAACAGAGAATTTGAACACTCTCACAATGACTGAACTATTCAGTATTTTTGATGGATACCGTGTAGAGATGGAGGCTCAGAAAGACCATCAGATGAACAGAATTTTTGGTTCTTCCACTAGCAATGCTTTATTGTGCTGAAGGATCAAGAAACCCCCAGTCCTAATAGTATCTGACTTGCTCTCAGCAGCAACCAAGTTCTTCTGGTCCATATACCACTTTTCCTAAAACACTAAAGTCTCAACAGGCTCAATCATGTCCCTTCCCAAACAATTGTGCCTTTGTTTAAGAAAATGAACATTCTAGTGATTTTCAGTTCTGCTTTGTAGATCTAGAATGCTTCAGTCCTGATGATATTGAATACATGGACATAGTCCAACAAATGGCTCTGTTGACTTATAGAGAAAAGAAGTTCTTTAAAAGAACTGGAAGGTAGTTCCCTCAAAACACAACCAACAGCAAATTTGGGTTTGACAAAAGCAAGGCCAAGTGTTACAACTGTAATCAAATTGGTTAGTTTTCCAGGGAATACAGAGCTCCAAAATCCACCTAGGAGCCACTTAAGCCTCCACATCTTCTACCACACATAAAACTGTATCAACTAAACAACAAACTGTTGTTGTTGCTCAAGAAGTTGACTGGAGCTTCATGGTGCAAGAAGTGAATCCTGCTCAAGCACTCATGGCAGGAACTGATGATAGCAAGGTATATGAATATCTTTGCACTCCAGCTTGTATTGCTAAAGTCAAACTGTATCAGGACTATAACATGGAAATCAAATCTGATATTTAGTCCTTAAACATTTTAAAATCTGACTTTAAAAGGGTTGAATCTGACTATAAAATAAAAATTGAAGATTTAGAAAGAACTGTGTCCTTTTTAAAGCATGAACAAACCAATTCAGGACTCAAGCCCAGCTAGTCATAGCTGAGGCTAAAGCAAAGAAGTATGCTATTGAAGAGCATAACTTCCAAACCATTTTTGCATCATCCTCCCACTCAAAATTATGTTAACAAAATAAAGGAGGGTTGGGAACCAATGAAATTGCTCCACCATACTCTTATGAGTCTATAAGACAACTAGGATGTGGCATTGAAGAGCAAGAGGTTCCATCTGCTGACCCCCTATCTTATGAGAGGAAGAATGATGCAAGTATGGAGACCAATACAGGAAAGGATCACATAAAAAACTCGATCCTCGCCTATGATGAACAACCCTTAATCACCAAAGCCAAAAGAAACAAAGCCATGGTAGCCAGGAAAACTGTCAAGAAAGTAGCTAAATCCAAGATGAAGATAGACCCAAAGCAAAAGGGTGTGTTTATCTTAGCAGGATTCTAGGTGGTGGGAAAATCTGATCCAGGAAAGGAATGCAGTACCAGCACTCCTGTCCAGCTGAAGGATCAGAAACTGAAGGGGAAGACTGTTGACAAAGTGCAAGAAACAATAGCCTGCACACCCCTTGAAAAATAACATTGCATTCATAATGTGTGGTCTGCACAACCACATGGCTAAAGATTATTATTACAATCCTGCAAGCACATATTATACAAATAATGTTAAGAAAGAAGAAGTCAAGGAATGTTTTATATTTGGACCTTATCAGATGGTTCAAATGATAAGAAAAGGAAAACTTACTTCCAACGCCAAATTACTCTCAGAAGAAAAATCATTCTTCTAAAGAAAAAATAGGTTCGGAAGTAAAGACAAAGAAAATTTCAAAGAACAAGAAAATTCCTTTGAAACCTTTTGAAGTAAAGACTGCTTAGGAAGAATAGGTTTTGAAAACTTCTTCTGAAAAGAAAGAAGCTTTGGAAGAAAGCTCTACTGCTCAAGCTTCATCAAGCTCATCTTTGCTGATCAATCAAAGGATGGAATGGAAGATCAAAAAAGATGTTGTAGCCACAACCTCTTCTTCCAAAACCATAATTGAACCCCCATGTCTACATTTTGGTTCAACTCCATTATCCACATTGGAAGAGCCCAAGACTAACAAGGCTTGGGCCTCTAATAGCAACTAACTTTTTCACCTTATATGCAGGGATATCCACTTGACAAAAATGGAAATATCTGGATTGTGGACAGTGGATGCTCAAGGCATATGACAGGGAACAGATCTCTTCTTCAACAATTTCAATATTTTGATGGAGGACATGTTCAGTTTGGAGGTGAAACTAGAGGATACATTTCTGGCGGGACGTGTATCCAACGGTAAGTTGAAAATTAACAAGGTAAACTTTGTCAAACAGCTTGAACACAACCTGTTAAGTGTTTCTTAATTCTGTAACCAAAAGCACCACATGTTTTTCACAAAACATGAGTGCATTATCCTAAAACCTGGGATGACAATTCCTCAAACATTTGTGCTTCTTAGATCTCCCAGGAAAGGGAATATGTACAAGCTTGATATGAATAATACTACCCCACTGGGTAAAGTAGCATACTTTCTTTCCAAAACAAATGGTGATGAGTCAACTCTATGGCATAAGAGAATGTGCCATGTTAATCTTAAGACCATGAACAAGCATGTCAAAAATAACTTGGTACATGGAGTGACTAAAAAAGAATTTACTTGAAAGGATAATTGTGTTGCTTGCCTAAAAGGGAAACAACACAAGGTTCCTTATAAATCCAAAGAAATTCTTCATTACACTTGTTACACATGGATATCTTTGGTCCTACAAGTATAATGAGCATTGCAAGGAAATCATATTGCCTTGTGATTGTTGATGACTTTACGAGATATACATGGTTTTCTTTTTAAGAACTAAGGATAAACTGCTGAAACATTAAAATCTTTTATTCCTAAAATTAAGAACCAGATAGATCATAAGGTAAAAATCTTAAGAAGTGACCAAGGGACTGAGTTCAAGAATCAAGTTCTTGACTCATTCTATGACTCTAAGGGGATCACCAGACAATATAGTGCTCCTAGAAGTCCAGAACTCCTCAACAGAATAGTGTTACTGAAAAGAGAAATAGGACACTTATTGAGGCTGCTAGGACTATGTTGGCTGGTTCAAAGCTGCCTCTAACATTCTGGGCAGAGGCAGTCTGCACTGCATGCTATGTGCAGAACAGAGTTATTATATTTAAGCCCTATGGAAAAACCCCTTATGAACTATGAAACAAGAGACCACCATTCATTGGTTTTCTTAGGTCCTTTGGTAGCAGGTGTACCATACTTAACACAAAGGACAATTTAGCAAAATTTGTTGAAAAGTCGGATGATGTTGTCTTTGTTGGATACTCTTCAAGCTTCAAAGCTTATATAGTGTACAATATTAAGAACCAATAATTGGAGGAGTCATCCAATATTGTTGTTAATAAGCATATTCCTTGTCTTAAGGGGAATGGCCATAAATATATCTTCAATTTAGAATTGTTTTCCAACTATTCTAAACCTTCGTGTGAGATAGTTTCAGCTGGAACAGGTGAACAAATAGATTCTTATAAAGATCAAATGTTTGAGTTGCCAAGGCCTTTTCCAAGATCTTCAAGAAGACATGTAGATCAAACTCCCATAGCTGGTAATCCAGAGATTCTCACCATCTCTAGAACCAATGGAGCATCAACAAGTTGTCAGCAAAATGAGCCCCAATCTTCACTAACAGACAACTTCAAAAGTCAACACCACGCTGATGAAGATAGTGACGTGGAGGAACCGGAAACTGTTGATCCTGCTTCACAGGAACTCATAACTGATTCTGTAACATATTCATTGAATCAGTCCTCATTGAATGAATTTGAGACAGCAGCTAGTGGTGGTGTTCACAATCCCGAGCAAAAAATCTCTAACTTGGATCTATCTATGCAACTAGATGTGATTCTTGGGCTCAGGATCCACAATACCTATCCAGCTGATAACATCATTGGGGATGTCTCAAAGGAAGTAAAGACAAGGAGTCAAACTCATCAAAAGAATATCTGCTTGTATTCATACTTCCTCTCTCAAATTAAGCCTAAGAAAGTGGAAGAAGCCTTAAAGGACAATAATTGGGTTGAAACAATGCAAGAGGAGTTGCTTCAATTCAAAAGGCAAAAGGTGTGGAACCTATGTCCTCTACCAAAAGGCCAAGTCCCTATTGGTACAAAATGAGTGTTCAGGAACAAGAAGGATGATAGAGGTTTGATCATCAACAATAAGGCCAGACTTGTTCTTCAAGGATACTCACAAGAGGAAGGAATTGAATACACAGATGTCTTTGCACCTGTTGCAAGACTTGAGGATGTTAGGATCTTCCTTGCTTTTGTAGCATCCAAGAACTTCACTATCTACCAACGTGATGTGAAATGTGCATTTCTATATGGGGATATAGACAGGTAAATCTATGTGTGTTAGCCACCTGGATTTGAAAATCCACAGCATCCCAACTATGTGTGCAAACTGGACAAGGCACTCTATGGCCTATACCAAGCACCTAGGTTGTGGTGTGAGACTTTATCTCAATTTCTACTGAAGAATGACTATACCAGAGGCACCATAGATAATACATTGTTCATAAGAGATTTGGAAAGGACATGTTGCTTGTACAAGTCTATGTGGATGATATCATATTAGGTTCTTCAAATGACTACATGTGTAAGGACTTTAAGAGCACCATAAGGAAGAAGTTCGAGTTGAGTTCTATGGACAAGATGGACTTCTTCCTTGGAACTCAAGTGAAGCAAATGAAGGAAGGATTCTTCATCAGTCAATGTGAGTATTTCAATGACATCTTAGAAAGATTTGATATGAAGGATTGTAAGCCAGCCAAGACACCTATAGCCAGGAACCATAATCTTTGTCCTGACTCTGAAGGGGAGGATACTGATCAGCTTCAGTACATGGCAATTATTGGGTCTCTGATGTATCTAACTGCAAGCAGACCTAATATCATGTTTGTAACTTGCATTTGTGCAAGATATCACGCTGCTCATATGGTGCCTCACCTGATTGCTGTCAAAAGAATTCTTAGATACCTCAAGGGAGCTCCTAAACTAGGACTCTGGTATCCTAAGAACAAGGATTTCAACCTCTATGGTTACACTGACAGCGACCATGGTGGCTGCAACATTAACAAGAAATCAACATCAGGAGGATGTCAATTTCTTGGTGGAAAGATTATTTCATGGCAATGCAAGAAACAATCCTGTGTCTCTACATCAACTACCAAAGCTGAATACATTGCTGCTGCCAACTGCTATGCTCAACTGCTATGGATTCAGAATCAGATGATAGACTACGAACTCAACTTCATGAAAACTCCTATCCACATAGACAACAAGAGTGACATTTCCATCATAGAAAATCCAGTGAAACACTCAAAGACCAAGCATATTGACATCAGGTATCACTTCATCCGAGATATTCATGAGAAGCATCTCATAAATTAGTTAAGGTTGATTTAAATGAACAATATGCTGGCTTGTTCACAAAGACATTTGATGAACAAAGATTTAAATACCTAATTACAGCTATTAGGATGATCAACCTTGACTATATCTCTTTTGAAAAAAACTTTTTAAATATGCAATGGCCTTTTTGTCTAAATCTAATCCCTGTTACAGAAATTTTCTTCAAAACTCTCTAAGTAAGAATTCTTCTGAAGAGAAATTTACCTACGGAAGAAGATTTTCTCAGTCTTCCGAAGGTAAATTACTCTAAGTGTCTCTTCTTCTACAGAAGATTTTAAACCTCGGAAGAGTTTTTGATCAAGTATCAAAAACAACTTCCGAAGCTTGTTAACTTCTTGCTCTTAAACAATAATCTTACTCACGGAAGCAAATTTGCATTCGGAAGTAAAATTTGCTTTGGAAGAATCACTTAAAGGGAACACAAGTGTTACCCTTCAGAAGACATTTAACTTTTGGAAGAAAGTTAATTGTAAAAGATATCTTTTGGGCCCCACTTTGTGAAAAGGTAAAAGATTTTGTCAGTAAAAAGAATGTCGTTGAATTATTTAAATGGATTTATCTTGCCGCCTAATCTTATAGAAACCTAAGCCATCTTGTCAACATCATTACCCCTTATCCAATAAGATTTTACCTTCATTTATACATAACCTCCGACCATCTCTCTTCTTTCATACCGTTACAAAATTTTCTACCACTGAGTTACAGAGCTAACTCCCAAATTTCCCTAATTTCATTCATATTCTTCATAATTCCTTCAATCAACCAGATACTCCGAAACCATGGCCCTAAATCCTCAACACAATCAGGTCGCGATCCTTGATTCGACCAAGGATGCCGACGATGCCCTAATCATCCAGTTACTTAACCAATCAACATATTTTACCACCCTCACCATGAACCCCACTGTTTACTCCAACCATATGGCTGATTTCTGATCACATGCAAGGAGTGAAATGTTGGAGTTGTAAAAGATAGTCTATATTATCAACATAGTGAAAGTCAACAAATTCAACGTCAACGGTTAAAGTCAACACAAAAGTCAAACCCGACACGTTCGAGACGTGGAACCGAGACAAGACGTTGAAGATTTAAATGACTAGGAGTTTTATTGTAATAAATATATTTTGTGTGAACAAAATATATTTTATCTTGTTTTTAGTCATGTTTTGGTTTTAGATGTTATTTCCATTAATTAGCCTAATTCTAGGGGTTAAATGCAATTAGTGAATATTAGTCTAGACTATAAATAGGTTAATTGTCATTAGTTTTGGTTCATGGTTGAATGACCAATATATTGAGGGATTATTTTTGTAAACACATATTTTGCAATCTAATTGAAGATCAAAGGAGTTTTGATTGTGATTATCATATTTTGGTCTAATTCTTCATGATTTGATTCAAGTTTGATTATCCTGGAGTTACAATATGGTATCAGAGCCACTTTGAATCAAATGCATTGAAGATTTGAAGAATTTGTTGCTGAATTTTAAAGGTGTTCATCAGAATTTTAGAGAGAGAAAGTGGGGGTTTAGA
>BJCO01398398.1:0-22114 GCA_018326465.1 Flaveria floridana | reverse complement strand
TTGTAACACTTTACTTTGCTCTTATCCAGCCCAAACTTTCCACTGGCTGCATTGCTTGGAAACTTCCTCCCTGTCCTCTTGTAGAACTTCTTGGCTCTGTGAGTGAGAAGAGCCATCTGCTGAACTATCTCCATGTACTCTAGATCATCTGGATGGATACATTCCAAGTCTTCAAGGGAGAAGATAAAGTTGCATGTGATTTCATCAGCAGAGACAAAAGCATGAGAAGAGCTTGTCTCTTGGAAAGGACTTCCTTGAGTGTAGCTTTCTCTTGGAGTCTCTGGGAAGGTGATGAAAGGACACTTTTGTGAGTTGTCAGGGTAGCATATGAGATGATGTTATGGTTCAATGCCTTCCCTTTCAACCATATGGAGGGCTGAACTCAGTTGATTGCTGGAGTTACCAGATGAGTTTTGCACATTCATCTCCATCTGGTATCCACTGAGAGTACCATACAACTCTATAAAAGTAAGAGTCTTAAGGTTCTCAGTCCTCTTGATAACAACACAATAATGTGTCCATTATCTAGGAAGAGAGGACATAAACTTCCTTACAATGTCCTTATTCTTAAGAGTTACTCCAACATCCATTAGAGTATCCACAATCTCAACATACCTGAAGTATTGTTGAGTCATGGTCTCACCTACTTTAAAGATGAAGTTTTCAAACTGCTGCTTCAGGAGATCCTTCTTATTCTCCTTTGCTTCTTTAGACCCCTCATACATAAGCTCAGTGCTTCCTATAGTTCCTTGGCAGTTTTGCACTTCTTGAAGCCTCTGTAGATAGAGTTTGGGAGAGCAGTTTGAAGGGCTGTCATGGCTTTTTGATCAATATCTATTCTTTTTCTGTCTTTTTTAGAATAATCAGCCATATCTTTTTGAATCATACCACCACCAGTAGCAGAAGTGGTGCTTGCTATGTAAGGTCCTTGAATGACGGAGTCCCACATCCTGGTGTCTTGAGACTTGATGAAGCCTTTCATTCTTTGACACCAAGTATCAAAGTCTTCAGGAGTGGTCAGTGGAGACTTTGTCATAGTTCCAGTTTCCATATCAGCTTTAGTAATAGCTGCCATTTGAGTTGTTAAGTATTTTGTGTGTATGAGGGATCTTAAGATGGTGAAATCTTATATCAAGAGCTTGGAATGCTCTGATACCAAATGCAGGACTGTAGAAGGGTATGCACTTACAACACAACAACACAATGAGGAGGGTTCTTTAGAACACTTAACAGATCAAATAGGGAATTGGAAACTTATGTGAAAGATGCTAAGAACACAAGTAAAAAATGAGACAGAACAAGATAGCTAACAACACAAGTAGATGGTTTTCAAGAATGTTGTATATTGCTTCTCAAGTTCTATTACAAAGTGTTACAAAACATCTATATTAAGTTACAAGTACTTGAGATACTTTATACTACATCCTGCAGCCGGCCATACTTTGAAGGCCAGCCGGATACATAAGACTAGACAACAACAAAATCTAATATAGAGTCAAAGGGCAGATTGCCTTTTGACTAGTGACTATGACATCCCATAGCTCACATCCTAATATATTACAAAAAGGATAAAAGTACATAAAGTTGAAAGCTCAGACCCAAGACTTCAATGTACCGTTACCAAAAGCATGAACCTTTTCACCAACTCATGAAAGTGGGTCACCAAACAGAACTGTGCAGCGGAAAGGTGGTCCAGCTTTATGATAAAGTACATCAGATAAAAGCATGTTCACAAAAGTCTTCGAAAGTAAATCCGTCTTCATTCTTTGGCTTCGGAAGACTTTGTCTTTGAAGCTTCGGAAGAATTTGTCTTTGAAGCTTCAGAAGATTTCACTTTTTGGCTTCGGAAGACGTTGGTCTTGGCTTCGGAAGATTTTACACTTAGAATGTTTTGCAAGGTGTAAAACTTCTGAAGCATTTCTACTTCAGTCCTTTAGAGCATGCATGCAAAGAGACTTTGGATGTTTTGGCTGCATCAGACTTATAGAAATCCTTACAATTTCCTTGCAGTCTTTCCACGAACTTCTGTCTTTTCTACGCATCAGCAAATAGTCTATTTGAGTATGTCTTCCTCCGCTGCTAAACGTGATAAGATGTGAATCTCTTTTTTGAAAAACGAGTTTATAAAGCCTAGGTCATGTGCCAATGCGAAGTCAAGTAACTCCCTACCAGCATCATTCCTAAGACCAAAACCAAAGCCTCCGTGCACCAAAGGAAAGTGATCATTATCCTTACCAATATGCCCATTAAAATCTCCTCCTATGCATATTTTTTCTTCCCGAGGTATGTGTCTCATAACTTGATCTAAACTTTCTCAGAAATTATTTCTTTTCAATTCCCCTAACCAAACCTATGGTGCATACGCGCTAACAACCGCCATTACCTCTTCACCTATAATTACTCTTAACAGCATAATTCTGTCATCATATCTTTTCACCTCAATTACGTTATCCTGTAGATCTCTAGCAACTAAGAAACCCACCCCATTTTTTGTTCCATCCAATCCTGAATACCATAATTTATAACCATTGCACTCTAATGCTCTCTTACCCCGCCATCTAGTCTCTTGTAGGCAGGCAATCTGCGCCCTACGTCTATGTAGCACATCTACTAATTCTAACAACTTACACATATACACATAAACATATATTATGTGTTTCTTAATTAACTAGTCAAAATATGGCAAGTTCACATATTTTACTTTGTACATACTAATCTGTAAGTTTGCATCTACACTTCAATCCGACATATAGACACATATTTATATATTAAACACGCATTCATGTACATAAACACATATATATACACATCAATTTACCAAAAAAACAATAATAAACTTTTACCTATAAATAACGAAAGTTAACAATAAAATAAATTATTATGTACAATAATACTAGAAATAACGTTAATAGAGAGATTTATACCTTCAATTGAGAGATTTTGAAAGAAAACCAGATTTGAAATTTAAATTTAAGAGAACATTTGATTTAATTTGGAGGAAATGCTTCAATGAGGAAGATGACCTATAAATAACGAAAATTAACAATAAAATAAATCATTATGTACAATAAAACTAAAAATAACATTAATAGAGATATTTGTACCTTTAATGGAGAGATTTTGAAAGAAAACCCGATTTGAAATTTAAAATTAAGAGAACATTTGATTTGCAGAAAATGAACATTTGATTTGCAGAAAATGCTTCAATGAAGAAGATGACCGTTTTTTGTTTAGTATATATAGTATTAAGGGGCGGTCTAAAGCCGCCCCTAAAGGTACATAAGGGGCGGTTCTAATACCCACCCCTAAAGGTACATAAGGGGCGGTTCTAATACCCGCCGCTAAAGATATATATTAAATATTCAGTAGCACATAAGGGGCGGTTTAGAACCGCCGCTAAAAGAAGCATAAAAGGCGGTCAAATTACCCACCCCTAAAGGTATATATTAAATATTCAGTAGCACATAAGAGGCGGTTTAGAACCGCCCCTAAAGGTGGCATAAAGGGCGGTCCTGATACCCGCCCCTAAATGTAATTTAAGGGGTGGTTTCGCCCAATTTATTCTTATTTAAATTTTTAGAAGGCTTTAAGGGATGGTTTTTTAGAACACCCGCCCCATTTGCCTCTTTTTGTACTAGTGATAGTGAATTAAATATGCATTATCCATGTATATGTTAATCTTAAAGTACCGTTGCATGGTATAGCATAACATAATGGTTTATGATGAGTAGGAAGTATTATAAAAATGCTAAAGTAATGCTATGTTTTAAATTAAAATCTAGAGCTTACTCAGGTAAGCAAGCATTTTAGCATGTTTGTTATATTGACTCATGCATAGCTTGACGCATTGACGACGAACTCCTCGGCATAAATTGTGGCTTCTAAATACTAAATATTATCTTTATGCCAAAAAGTTATATGTATAACTCATAGTAAGACAATGTAAAAATGGTTTGAATTGTTCCACTGCAAATGAATGTACTTTTCAGGATAACAACTAGGGTTGTTCAATATCTCGATCTTCAAAACTCGCTCGAACTCGTTCAAAAAAAGCTCTGAATTTTGCTTGTTCGATTTTAAATCGGTTGTATGAACCAAGCAGCTCGGTTCGGTTTGAAAACGAACCGAGCACGAGCAAAGATACGCTCGCTCGTCGCTCGCTCAGTTTCTCTCGAATTATTTTTTAATTTAGTTTTTATATATTATATATTTTTAAATTATTTTGATTATTTATCAATTACCACTATTTTAATTATTTAGTAAAAAAGTCAAACAACCCTAAATATAAAAGCGCAATCCTCTTACCACATTATCACTTCACAACCCTTTCACCATTTCACCCTGCCGACCTTCGACCCCCGACCTTCGGCAGTCCGACCTACGACCCCCGACAACCGGCAATCCGACCAGCAACAGTCCGACCTTGCATCCCTCCCTCCGAGAGTCCGAAAGCACATCCCTGCCTTCATTAGTCCACCTCCAAAGTCTGACCTCGCATCCCTGCCGACCTCAAGTCCGACCTTATTCGGTTGTTCCTAATCATGATATCTTGAGGTTAGATGTTTCTTTGATATATTGGTTTTTAAAGAACATTTGCAGAAGTATTGGGGAAGATACTAGGGTGGTTATCACCATTGGCACATGATATGATGAAATAGCAAAATGAGAAAGCTTTGAGCATGAGAATTTGACACCAAAAACTGGTGTTCTTAAAGAATATTTGCAATTGAATTATTAGTTTTGCTTTAAATCGGAACACGAGACCGAGCAAAATCGAGCGGTCGGTTAAAATCAAACAGAGTTTGAGCATGAAGTTTGCCCTCCAATTTGTAAATTCAAACCGAACTGAGCTGTTCAGTGTGAAAACGAACCGAGTTCGAGTATAGTTGCGTTTGGTTCGGTTCGATTCGTGAATAGCCCTAAAAAGAAGTGCAAATGAATGTACTTTTTGGGATAAAGTGTGAGATGTCACGGGTATGTGGTCTTGCAAAACATTGCCCTAGGGCATGAGTGGGGTGTCGCCTCCCTAGCATCACGGTCACAGCCATTGGGCATGTTCTTGGTAAAACCATTTACTAGAAGCCATGTGTTCCTGACCTTAATATTTAACTCAATACTTAATTTAAGCATTACTTTGATTTTTATCAAATAAGTTGTGCTCGTTAATCTCAAACAAAAAATGAAAATACAAAATCTTATTTACTTTTTTCTTATTTTGAATATGCAGATATCAATTTACCAAAAAAAGTGTTGTTCAATAAAATGTTTTTAGTATAGTAAATGTTTTGACACGGTGTTTGGATCGACATTTCTAACGATAAGTTATTGTCTAAAACCAAATATTAGCTTAAAACTATGTTTATGATAAATATAAATGAAAAGTGACTAATGACAATGATTAACTATTCATTAAAAACTAGTCACACTTGCTAACATGTAACACATATTAGTGAATGCAAGTGTGATTGCTTAAGTGACGCCTACAAGGATTACTTATTTTTCGCTCACTAACCCATAACGTGTACTTACGGCCATAACGAGCCGTCCCACTTTCCCTTTTTTTCAGGGGTACATCATCGTCATGTTAGAACTTTTTATTTTACCCAATTCTTCCCCATTTTACATAAAATCTTCTCATTTTACCCTACTTTTCCCATTTGACCCAGAAAAAAAGAGAAAGTGATGATGTGGAGTCAATGATGTCTGGAGATTTTTATCGACTTTTTGAGGCTCACAGAGTCGGGGTGGTGTTCCCATCCAAGGTCGAGGGTTCCCCACCCTCTACGATGCCCACTCTGTGCCCTCTAATCGCATATTCTCTCTATATTCAAAATTACAATGCTTAGTTTAAATAGTTGAGATAAGATACTCTAAAACTTTATTAAAATTAAAAATAGATCTTAAGTTTAAACTTCATCTGTTATAAAAAAATAAAAAAACAAAAAATTCCAAGCTTGATCAAGGTTTTTCATTTACTAATATCGCTAGTGATTCAATTAATTGTTAAAAAGATGAAAAAAAAAAACAGAATAATTGGTTGTAGTAGGTTGGATTGATTTGGAAGTAAAGTATATTTTTCAAAAAGTGGAATTCTGGCCAACTAAATTCTCTCTTTCAAACATTTTAACCCCATAATTTACAAAAATACTCATGTACTTTCACATACTTACGCACAGAACAAATAAAATAATTTTTCAAGAGTTTCAATATTACCCCCTTCGTCTTTCCCTGGCCTATTTCTGAGTCCAACGAGTTTGTCTATTTACGACGTGATCCTAAAAGAAATCAACGCTTGCAAATTTAGACCCTCAACTTTTTAAACTGTATTTACTATTACATTAATTTTACTTGGTAACCGATCTCGGCCATGGTTTCCCGGATCAAGATCCAGTTCAGACACGAGTCGAACCATCAAGTCTTCAATCGAAGATGGTAAGTGTCTTAGTAGCTCGTGAAGGCTCGGGACCAAAACCAGTTCGGCCCAGTCTTGTAAACTCGTTCTACCAAACCATAGCCCGCTTACTATGTTGTCAAGGGTTGCTTCATCGACCTCGATGGGTAGTTTCTCGTCACATATGGTGGAAAATGTGTTTTTGACTGTTCTCTCAATCTCCTGACGGATCAACCCGAATTGAACCTGTTTGAACACAACCGTCACGTCACTTGGGCCCACAAGCTCGGGTGGTACCAAAAGCGATGAACTTGCAAAATACAGATTTTCATCTCCTTGCTCGATAGTTAGATCGCTTGTATTCGTCCGCTCTTCCTCGCCATCTACCGCAAGGTTAAGATCAAGCGAGAGACCAGACCCTACTTTCTTTTGCTGTTTTGGCAACATATTTACCTCGGGAAGCCAATCGGCTCGCCTTTTCGATATTTTCTCACAAAGAGTTAGCTTTAGTCGCCAATCACCGGTTGAAGACGGATGCAACCACTTCTTGTTAGCCATTTCATCAGCATTGTGTGTCGACCAATCCCCCGTTAAGACAAATATAATGTTCCTGAGGCTTACCTCACGTCCATAAGAATCCGTCAAGCGTCCACTCTCCATTGCATTTTTTAGGCTCATGCGAACGAGCATATCTGCTTCATCGATATCCAAAAGCATAATCACTGAAAACGGGTTCCTACGAACCACGTCAACAATCCGATCCAGCATCGTTTTACCGCGAACCCCACAACCCATTTCATCCTCATCACGCCTCGACCCAAGGCATATTGTTATGGGGTCAGTCCCACATACATGCTCAGCAAGAGCCGAAGCCATCTTCTTTTTACCGACCCGATCAGGACCCACAAACAACAACCACAAACTACCCTTAGAACACTGTGTTACCATTGTCGCGATGGTGGAAGCAGCCTCCGGTTGCCACCATGCCATTTTCATCAGACCTTTGAGAAGTTTCTTGAACGAGCCTGCATCTGCAGAATTGACGAATTTACCCTTCGGAGATCCGTCACTTTTGGCTTTGGGTTCAGATGAGATGCATCCTAAATAGTCCTTAACGGGCAGACCCTCATGAACCTCCTTCGGTCCGAGAACTAGATCTGTTCGAACAGGGCTCGATGGAGCCTCGTGCTGCTGACCTGTTAGGCAGAGCCTCGTGTTCGATTTATACAGAGAAACATGATTATGGTTTGGATGGATTTGTGAGCATATGTGACTCCATTTCTTCTGCAGTTCTTGATCATCAACCTACAAAAACAGCAGAATGAAACCAAAGTTCACAACATGTAAAACAAATTCATACCAAACCGAATATAGTACCAGAGATCGATGACGCTGTTTCGTTTCACTTTTGCCTTTGGTTTCACATCTCTCTGCCTTTGCAGTCTGCAACCATTGAGGTAGATCACTCTTAGCCTCAACAGACGATTTCTCAAGCTCTTGTTCATAATCATGAAAACATTTCGGGCAGCATGGTGATGGCATTTGTGCAGCATTGTTGAACGAATTTAAAGATTCAACTGAACTCCCAAACATCCCATTTGTCCCCAACCTATATATGTCATAAACTCATAATCATATGATCATACATCAAATAACTTCAAGAACATATAGCTTCAAAGTTGAAATTATTTGAAAAATAGATGAAATTTTAACCTGTTTGATAATGGTAATCTTGAAGAAATGGGCAGAGCTTGTAAATCCCAGTCGGATTCCATTGATGGGTGATAAACTTGACACCTCAAATAAGTTTCACAAGTAGCAACTCCGATCAACCAAATACGACGGTTCTCTCCCCTGAATTTCGTCACTAATTTCGTCATCTCCGCCACACATTCACCGGCGATGGTGGTCGCAACCGCCGTGGGTGGTGGTTCCATCACCCATTTCAAATCACCTAAATCTACAACAACGCTTCTGTCACCACCATCGATTAAATCACTCAGTTCCTTAATCTTCGCCGGAATTTCTGATTTCTCCTGCAGAAAATCAACGGAGATCACCTCAGCATTGTTGAACTCTGTTGAAAGCTCACCCTTTTGAATTCTCATCAAGATTTCGTTTTTGATTGATTCTGGCTCCCATTCCCCTACCATAATCGGGTTCTTCTTCTTCGATTTCGACATGATTTCAATAACCGTTTTGACATCGTCAATTCGATTTTGATATGAACTCAAATTCCCCTGTTTTTGCTGCTTTAACTGTGGGTTCAAATAAAGATTCGTCGGAGAATATGAAGACACTGATGTTTCATCGTTTATTTGTAATCGGGGGTTGTAATACAAACTCCGGTTGATTGCCGATGGCCGGAATCCGATCTGTCCACCGGAGATATTAGTATTATTATTATTATGATTGAAGGACTGTTCGATTGTGGCTTTAACGGCTGGGCTGGAGAAGCCGGCTTCGCGCATGACGCGGCTCACACTGGGGTCATCAAGAATGGAAACAATAAGCTGTTGAAGCTCGACCTTCACGGCTAACAGCGGCTGCTGCTGTTGCTCGGGGCACCCACGGCGTTGATGAGCTTGAGCCCGCTTCAACGCCGCCATGAGGGCGTTAGACACCGGCGGCTCCGCCACCGCCGGCGACGGCGTGCACGACGGAAGCCGCTCCAACGCCACGCTAAAGCAGAGCTCAAGAGCTCTGCACTGAAGAGGGTGAGATGAATTTGGGTGTGATCGGATGCAGGCTTGCCGGAGGAACCCCGCCGGAGCGGCGAGAAGGGTGGCAGCGACGTGAAGCGGCGTCGTTTGGTTGTGGTTCCGGCGACCGGCTTCGGCTATTGAGTGGTTTAACACGGTGGCTGCCTCCGGCGTTAGGGTTTGCAGGATCATGCTCAATCCTGCTCTCATGGTAACAATTGATTGGATCGAAATTGAGGGTTGATTGAAGTGGGTTTTGTGTGGAATCACGAATTGAACGGAACCCAGAAGGGGATTTGTGTGAAATGGTGAAGAATTCAAACTCTGTGAAATGGTGAAGAATTCATTGTCTTGATGAGAAAAGGTGTGTGGAAAAGAAGACCCCAACACTCATGATTCTTTTTGGCTTCTCTCTCCAGACATGAAAGATGGATGATGAGCAAAAAGATGATTTTTCATAGAGAAAGAGTGGATATAAAAACAAAAGAAGCTTTTTGAAGAGGTAAAATTTCAAATTCTTACTTGTTTGTGTAAAGGAATTCTTGGGTTGAACGAAGTGAGAGACAGAGTTTACGGAGACTGGATAGAGGAAGAGTTTCAGTTGCAAGTATTTTTGGTATTTTCTGCTTTTATATCTTTCCTTGTTTTTACTTCCATTTCCGTATTGAAGTTTTAGTTAATTAAATTTTTAAGATCAGACATACTGAGAGGTGTGGGTGTCAAATAAAATGTTATGAAAAAAAAAATGTGGCGTCAAAGCCACTGTACGGTGGTAATAAAGAAGCCTATAATCACGTCATTAACGAGCGTGAAAGATTATTGTCTTTGGAACACACCTCAATTTTGAAAATTATTAATTTAAAAACATTTTAAAAACTACTATACTTCTTTTAAAGAAATCTATAATAAATTCATATTTGTTTGGGTAAAATTTAATTAAATAAACCACTACACAAATTTTAAAGCATAAACAACTTTTGAATCTATCGCAATATTATAATGAATATTTTTTAGTACAAGATGGTAATCTTTCATACTGAATTTGATGCTCTAGATATTACTCACTTAAAAACACTATTAAAGAGTAAACCTGTAATCATAAAAAAAACCTTTGAGTAGTGTTCTATTGAGATCTTAGAAAACTCAATCACAAATCATTGCACCCATGTAAATGGCTAGAAGGCTAACCATAAACTATTTGCAGACAAAAAAGTATAAATAAGTTGTATATAAAATTAAAAGTAGAGTAAATAAGTGTGTTAGTTTTTTTTTTCTTTCTTGACCGGCAAACGTGTAATCATGCTTCGGATAAAATGTTTATTTTAATCGGGCTCACATATCTGTTTTTTTAGATGGGACCGTACCCCGAACACCTTGAGGCAGAAATTTATTACTAAGAAAATCTCATATCTCAACTTTAAACATTTTGCTTAAAATAAAATCTTAATTCATGAACTTCTTATATTTACATGTTACAGGGATATTATTTTAACCAAATAAGTGTGTTAACTATTTTTCTAAAAAAAAATACATATGTGAAATAAGTGGACTCTATATGACTATATTCATTTTATCTTCTAAAATCTTCAAACTAAATACGTAGGTCTAACATTTATAGTACTACGATTACGTGTGTTATATTTCCAACCGAAACCCTTAAATATCAATATTTAAAATTTACCCCTCTAAAGTTTCAACTTGACATGGGTAGTATAATATACGATTTAACTTATTAACGTTTTTTTATTACTTTAGTATTGTTCGATGTCTTTCGTTCGTTGAATTTTGAATTTATAAATTCATATACGCTTATGTTAATTTTTTTTCCTTAGCCTCCTAGTATTTAGTTTGTTAAAAACTCAGTTGTATTTTATACAGGGTATTTTTCTTGTAGTGTAGATTATATCGACTAATTTCCACGTAACGTAAATAATGAAACCAACATTTTTCTTCATAAGTGCTTCATATATTTTTTAGTACTTAACCACTTTAATATCACTACGAAAACATATGTAACAAAGTTTACAAGTGCACCACATCACGCGTACTTAAATTCGTATTATTTATATATGGTGAAGATGTTACTTGATTTGAATTAATTTTTTTCTCAAAATGTACTCGTACTCTGTTTCATATAAAATTTATATTAAATTATAGATAAAAAAGAACTTCAAAACAATATATTCTTGATTCAGTACACATTATATTTTTAATGGTTATAACATAAAAATCAAATTAACTTAAAAACAAGCTACAATATAACAAACACTTCTAAATTTGATTTATTGGACCGGATTAGTCCCAACTTGGAAAATATTTACAAACACTTCTAACTTTCAGTTTATTTTCCTTCAATGATCCTTTACTAACTGAGAGTTAATCCCGTTAGTTTTTTAATAACGTGAACTATTTTTGTGGCCAAAACACTAAGTAGAAAGTTAAAATCTATCATCAAGTCCTTCAATTTGAAACCTCCACACTCTAAAACCCATCAAATTCCACCTCCTAATTTGAACCACTTGACGTGTTGGAAGTAGATTTCAGGTGACGATGGAGGCTAGATATCAAAAAACGAACCTAACAGAGGCTAGGTGGGGCTAGGGTTAAAAAATGACTCAAAGTTGGGCCCATTTCATCAAGGAAAAACTAACTGGTGTTAACTCTCAGTTAGTAAGGAATAATTGGGGGGAAATAAGCGTAAAGTTGGGAGTGATTGTAAATATTTCCTGGGTTGGGAATAATTCCGGCCAATAAATGAAGGTTAAGATTATTAAAATCCAATAACCCTTGTTAATTCTAACAAAAATGGACTCTGAATTTAATTGTTAATGTGTAAAAGGTTTATCTGAGCTTAAGATCCAGAAAGCTTTTCATAGGGGTCAACATTTTAAAAATAACAGAATTGAATTGAAAACTATTAAAACATGTTACATATACAAAAAAAAAAGAGCAGAGTTGGTTGATCCCTCCCTCTCCTTACTAAGTCTACCCCCGGTTCACGTCCATCACAGTTAAACCCACATACGAACTCAAGGGACGCCCCAACCATCTTAAGAGCACACGGAGTCGCATGAAAGGGGAACCATTTCGAGAATTCTCTTATTTTTACCCACCCGAAAACACCACCCCTTTGAATATAGGGTTTATTTTCCCAAAATATAGGAATTATCCCAATTTCTTACCGGACATCACAAAAGTAGAATCATTTGTATCGTACTATACATACAGGCACATAGAAAACATGTGCAGAATTAGGGAAAAGTAGGATAACATCCTCCAAAATAAGAAAAGCTGGTAAAAACAAAAGAAGGCTAATGATATGTCATATGAGCAAAATGGAGAAGTCTAGGACATCTCGCTTTCCATTTAATACGTATTTGAATATCAAAACTTGTTCCAAAACTGTGTGTGTTAATGTTTATAATAAATAATTATGTCTTTAATTGATTAAACTGCATATTTTGTTAATGGCTTAGTGGATTAGTGAGAGGCTATTAGCTCATCCGATTATATTTATTACTTAAGTATGAAATCTTGGGGTACTCGGTTGACACGTTCACGAGAGGAAGCTTGTATAAAGTCCGTCCCTATCAGTGTCGAACTTGAGACCCTCTTAAAGACCAACTTAGAAGAGAAAACCTTCTAATTCAACTTAAACCTTTAATTTTATTATAGGTGAGTCTTGAATAAAAAAACCTTATGTTATTTTAATAAAATTTTGATACATTTCATCCAAACTAGTTGAGATGGGGATAAGTGGTGATTAAAAATGTGTGAATAAAAAAATTGGGAGTGGAGTTCCGTCGGATAAAGGTTACCTTTTCAATCTTTTTAGGGCATGAAAAGATTCATGGGTGAATATATCACTTTATATTTAGTTTTACTTTTTCAGATAACATTTCTATAAATGTGAGTTAACATTCACCACCTTTTTAAGCTTCCCACTGTCAACCTTTTCCACGCGCATAGATACTCAAGTCATCGCGCTTTAACTAATCGTGACCTCGTGGTTTATTATAGAATAGAATTACCTAAAAAAATCAAAATCATTTAAAGTTAGAGTAACTGAGTTTATTTTAGGGGTTATGCTAGGGACACCGCGTGTATTTTCAAGAAGAAACTAAACGTGAGAGTTTGAAACCTAAACGTGACGGCTTGAGCTAAGCGTCACTTATGGTCTGAAAAAAGTACTTCCGATAAAAGTACACTGATAAAGAGGCACGAGTTTGAAACAAATTGTCACGGTTTGATCAAAACGTGACTCTTTGAGATATTTATTTGAATCTGATTTCGTCTTGATTTTGCTCAAAAAAAAGAAAAATTTCCTAAATAATTTTTTTTTAAAAAAATAACCCCCTTTAACTGGTGGTATTGGGTTTCGAACCCATGCCACTCCCGTATTCCCCTACCGTCTTAACCGGTCGAGCTAGGGGAAATAATCATATACATACGGGGGTGTGAAAACGTGTTTGACCACAGGGTGGTGTTTTTGGCCACAACCGTCACAGTTTGTTGACAGTGACGGTTAGGCCTTACTTTCACGTTTTTCCTGATATAAATGTTACGCTTAGCCCAGACCATGATGTTTTAAGGCTGCCCTAAACCATTTCTAGACCGATTATGATCATCTATATATATCGAAACGGGTATACTCTTCGTGAATATACATCAACATATATACACATTAAGAACAAATACTCTTCGTAGACGTACATACAAACATATGTACGTGTACAGACCGTGACGTTTTATAAAGCAACCCTACACCATCTCCAAACCGATTACGATCATCTATATATAACGAAAAGGGTATATACTTCATGAACATACATAGACAAACATCAACATATATACACATTAAGAACAAATACTCTTCGTAGACGTATGTTCAAAGATACATATGTTTGAACAAATACTCTTCGTAGACGTAATAAACCCTAATAATAATGATAATAATAATAATAATAATAATAATAATAATAATAATAATAATTTTATACTAAAAGTAATAAACATATATTTAATTTTTGTAAAAAGAAAATAAAACGTCACGGATACGTACGTCTGTAAACCGTGACGTTTTAAAGCTACCCTAAACCATCTCTAAACTGATTACGATCATCTATATTATAATAATAATAATAATAATAATAATAATAATAATAATAATAATGATAATAATAATAATAATAATAATGATGATGATGATGATGATGATGATAAATAATAATAATAATAATGATAATAATAATAATAATAATAATAATAATAATAATAATAATAATAATAATAATAATAATAATAATAATAATAATGATAATGATAAAGAATAATAATTATAGTAATTATAATAATAATAATAATATACCCTAAAACCCAACTCTAAAAAAAAGCACTCCCACTCTCAATAATTAACCCCATCCCGAGGTGTAAAACATTCTCTGAATCCTAACAGACACGGTTAGGCTCAACCATGACGGCTAATTTCTCAACCTGACCTAACGGTCACGGTTAGCCCAAACCGTCACGTGTAGGTCGGGTTTTCTCCAAATTCCCTACGGGGCGCCTAAAATTTCCATATTTTAATTTAACTGTTGGAATCCTGTTGTCGCCGGACTCGTGCAAATTACTTATGTAGAGATTAGCTTGAGAAGGATAAGTAAAGTAACATATAACCGTTAAAAAAGTGGAATTTTGATGTAAAAAAATTTGTTGTAAAAGAACTAATTGTTTCTAATTTTATTAATCAATTTTTAAAATAAAATGTATTGATATGTTCGTGCAGAAAAAATAATATAATATATAATACTACGAATCTCTATAGCTTTTGTGATACATAAATATGGATAATATAAATAATATTTTAGTGACAATGTAAAATCTATACTTTTTTTTATGTTTGATGTTCCAAAATGACGACATGATATTGAATATTTGAACTTGGAATTTCTTCTCATGCGATGCTACATGTTACCTACGGCACTTTTGCTTAGTTTTGGTTAGTTGTTGCGCGCGGAGATTCAGCCATGGACTCGAGATCCAAATGATTCATCTTGCTACTAATGAAACGTGTTACCGCAAAAAAATTGTCAATTCAACTAAACTTTAAGCATAGGAATCCTTTCTACACAAAAACATTAATCTTAAGAACTCCTTTGACACAAAAACAATATGGTAGAGCAATTACATCAAGCTCTTAATTTACTAAATTTCAATAAGTTCAGACGAATGTCAGTCTTCAATAATAATGTGACTAATTCCATAACTTGGAACTGAGATTCGAGCAAAATGAGCATAAATGATAATGTGCAAATTCCAACACCAATAATAAAACATCATGAAATCAATCAAATCTAACAAATTCCCACAATTCAATAACAACAAAATTTCAAAATATAAAATTTGTCTTTTTGAATCTTCAAAACTTCTTCACCACCTTCTGTTTAATAACCAGACAGACCCTATGTAAAGACTAGAAAATGAAGTTATTAACTTACTAAGTTCTCAGTCATGTTTCATCAAACAAGTTACGTTTAATCACTAAAGCTTTGAATGTTGGCTTCCAGTGGGTCGAATTGGTCGATTATGGTCTTCATAACCATATGATTCGAACATCCGAAATCACCAAAGAATATGGTAGAATGAATGGAAACGAATGATGAATATTCAAGATTTTAATAACTAACATGCCAAATACATGTAATCATGGTAAATGTAACGCCCGAAACTTTCGGACAAAAAAAAAAGAAAAGAAAAGCAATAAGAAAGGAAAAGAAAATATCTTGAAAGAAAGAAAAATAAGCAAAAGTGGAAGGGGGCTTTGTGTTAAAAAGTACAAAAATCAACTATTTTATTATATTATGGGTATGACCGCCCATTACATTCTTCACTTCTGCTTTTTGACTGAAAGAAGAAAGAAGAAGAAGAAAAGAGTTTTCTCTCGGTTTCAAGAAGAAGAAGTGGTGTTCTTGCTCTTTATAAGCATTTCTTTGTATAATTGGCTTTGTTTTGTGAGGGTTTCAACCTTAGAACCGATTCTTATGTGTATTATGCGTGTGGTTGCTTGTTGTGGTTTGTTTTAGGCGTTTGGACTCTTCGTAACTTCAAGTTGGTGGAGTTTTTGCTTGTTTGCTGCAATAGGTGAGTTCTATACCCGGGTTTTTATGTGTTTTAAATAGTTTTTGGGCTGAAAATGTATGTAAAACATTTTTACAGTTGTTATGTATGCTAACCGTATGCATGTGTATGAATGTTTATGTTTTAGGATTGTAAAGTTGTTATTGATGTTTAAAATGCTAGAATTAAGTTATAAACATGTTAGAATGTAGATTGGGTCTGGAAATGACTTAGAAAGACGTATAATGGTTGGTCATGAGCCCAAATAGGGTCCACGCGCCTGAAACTTGACTTAGAAAATCTAAGTGCATTTCATGCGCCCAAATAGTATCCATGCGCCTAGAATATTTGCCAAAATATAATAAGTACCAGTTCATACTCCTAAACAGTACCCCATGCGCCCAACATTTATGGCCAGACGCCTAAGTGTAGGTCATACGCCCAAATAGTGCCCATGCACCCGAAAGAGGCTCATGCGCCTAAGTGTTGATGCGCCTAAGCAGGGCTCATGCGCCTGCATAGTTGAAAAGCACCTAAGCAGGGCTCATGCGTGCGCATAGTGCTAATGCGCCCAGACTGTTTTTACTTAGAAAATTTTATGTTCATGCGCCAGAAATGTTCCATGTGCCTTATTTTGGACTGAGGGTTTTCTAAGGGGTTTTAAGAGGTAGATGGGTGAGATAGGCTCTATTATGATGTGATGATCTATGTATACATGATAATGTGATGAAGGTTATGATGTGTATATGTGTATGATGTGTTATCTTTTAACGGTTTTCAAAACGTATATATTATGTTATAATTTATGTTATGTATTATGTTATGACTTTACGTGGTATTATGTGTGTACGAATGAACGTAAAGTATTACGTAATGAAGTGAAAGATAACAAAGATGAAAAGTGGAACGTAATAAACAAATAAATGGCTTGCAAGCAAATTGAATGGAGGTGCATACCCATGTTGTCGTTAACTCAACTGTGTGCGGTTTAGCTAACCCTAAGCATGCACACAGGGTCAATCACTGAGATTGACATGACCTTTGTAGCATACCCTAGATGACTGTGTCAGCTTTGTGCATAACATTCGAGGTCTATTTATAGACCTCAGGCCCAATATCAGCTTCGTGCATAATGTTCGGGGTATTGTACATTGGTCCGACAGAAAGTGAAAGATAATAATGAAAGGAAGAATGAGAAAGATAATGATGATGATAATGAATATTATTCTGATATACGTATAATGTGTGCTCGTATACGAAAGTAATGTATTTTATTCAAGAATGATATTTTTGAATATAAACACATAAGGTATTTTAATATTTTTAAAACTAGGACTCACTCAGCAATGCTGACTTTTATGCATTTTCAGTTGGCTGGTAAATTTTGCTGAGGATGGCACTCTAGGGGAGTTACTCGGCAGAGCAAGACTGACATCCATTCACACTTAAGGATATTGTTGTTTTGTAATGCAATTAAACAATGCTTTTGTAACTTAAACAATGTTGTATTACTTAACAACAATATTTATCAATGAAATGAATGGTTTTTGTTAATGTAATTCCGCTGCAATATTTAATGAAATATGTATTGTTTTATGTAATAATGCTATGATTATCCAACTGTGAGGTCTCTGGAGAAGAGGCCTTACAAGTTGGTATCAGAGCCAAAGTTTAAGAGAATTAGGTAATTTATTTTCAAAAACCTAAACTTAAACTGAAAATGGAATGAATGGAGGGATGCCAACCCGAGTAGCTACGTGCCATCAGGTATTTCTTTTCTTAATGCTAACCAGTATTATGTGCGTGTGCAATTTGAATTACGTGCTCTTAGTGAATTTAGATACTGATGTAGCCAGGATAGGAAATGCTTGGGGTGTGAAGAGTAAAGTAAGTGGCTAATCACAACTGGCCACTATAACTAGGGACTTACTATACTTAACATAAACTGAGCTATTAACTGGAATAACCATGTTAGTGTTTAAATTTTATATCTTTTAGAGATGGTCGGAGGTAGATCGTCTAAGGCTTCTAGAGGTAGAGTATGTGGTGGACGTGGTGTTGGGCCACGTGCCACAAAGAACAGGGCTAGAGCTGCTGAAACGACATGTGAAGAGCCCGAGATCCATCACCAGGAAGGTGGTGATGAGAGTGTGAACTTAAGGGCCTCGGTGAAAGAAGCAGTAGTTGAGGAGGTTCATCAAGTCATACAGACGATCCTACCATCTGTAGTGACTGAAGTCATCCGTGCTATGAGGGAGGATGAAAGAAAGGATAAAGCGGAAGGGAGAAGGACTACAGCTGGAAGGAGGGAGAATGTGAGGGATCATAATGAGGAGGAAAAATTAAATGCTGAGAAGGAAGCTTTTAGTGATGAGGAGGAGGTAGATGTGCGGGAAACTACGAAGGGGTGCAGCTACGAAGCATTCCAACGATGTAAACCCCTGACTTTCGATGGCAATGGTAATGCTGCCGCTGCTCACCGGTGGGTAAGAGAGATAGAAGCGGTGTTGGAGATTAGTGAGTGTCGCGAGGATCAGAAAGTGAAGTTCGCTACTCACTCGTTTGTTGACTCGACATTGTGTTGGTGGGACAACCTTGTCCAAGCCGAGGGCAACCGGGCTATTGGAAGAATGAGATGGGGAGAGCTGAAGAAATTGGTGATTAAGGAATTCTGTCCTCACTAAGAACTTGACAACATCGAAAGGGAGTTCTTACACTTGGAGGCGGGAACTATTACCCACCAGCAATACACTACCAAGTTTAACGAAATGGCAAGGCTGGTGCCAGATCTAGTTACGCCAATTTCAAGGAAGATCAAGCGATACATTCAGGGGTTACCGGTTGACATCCGCAGACACTTGATTGTTGCCCGACCATGTACTTTTAGGTCGGTAGTGGATTTAGCTGGGAGGTTGTACGATGAATGGGAAGTGGAGGTGGTAGAGGTGAAGAAGACTATTGGTGGTGATAGGAACTGGAGCGGGAAACGGTTTGGGCGTGGTGGTTTCACCCCAAACAACAAGAAGGCAAGGGTGGAAGATCGACGGGTGATTTCAGCGGATTCAGGGGTAAAGAGGTGCGGTAAGTGTGGGAAGGAGCATACCGGTGAGTGCAGGTTGGGGTTAAATGTATGCTTCAAGTGTGGGAAGCCCCGGTCACATTGCAAGGGATTGTAAGGTGTTGAGGTGTTATAGCTGTGGTGAAGAGGGACACGTTAGTAGGGATTGCAAGAAGCCATGGGCCGAAAGTTCTGGAGCGAAGAAGAAGACCGGGAATGAAGGGAATGGAGTGAACACCAGAGCATGCACTATGACCATAGAGGAGGCTAGGGTGAACCCCGATGTCATGTCAGGTACGTTCCTAGTAAATTTTATGCCTCTGTATTATTTGATTCTGATGCTAGTAGGAGTTTTATTTCTACTGCTTTTTGTGCTAAGTTGCCTATTAGTAGTAGAAGTATTGATGAACCTTTTGATGTAAAGACTGCTATTGGTAAGTCTACGAGAATTTCTGATATGATAGAAAACTACGACATAGAACTAGAAGGCCATATATTTTCTGCTAAATTATATGTGATGCCCCTAGGCAGATTCGATGTAGTATTAGGGATGGATTGATTAGCAGCCTATGAGGCAAACATCGTGTGTCGCAAGAAAATGATTCGACTAATTGCGCCCGATGGAAGTTCGGTCATGATTTATGGTGTTCGCATCACTACGGTTCCTAAGGTGATTTCAATGGCGGTGGCAGAGAAGTGCTTGAGACGCGGATGTAATACCTACTTGGCTTATGTAAAGGATGTGGACGCGTCGGTACCACAATTGTCCGATGTACCAGTTGTGCGTGACTTTCCGGACATGTTCCTAGAGGATTTACCAGGTGTGCCACCGGATCGTGAGATTGAATTTCATATTGATTTGATACCCGATGCTCAACCTATTGCTAAAGCACCGTATCGATTAGCTCCGACCGAGATGGAGGAACTCATGGTTCAACTGCAAGAGTTGATGGATAAAGGGTTCATCTGACCGAGCATCTCTACTTGGGGTGCTCTGGTCTTGTTTGTTAAGAAGAAAGACGGTAGTAAGAGGATGTGCATAGACTACCGAGAGTTGAACAAGTTAACGGTGAAGAACCGATATCCTCTACCGAGGATTGACGACTTGTTTGATCAGCTCCAAGGTGCCAGTTGGTTCTGCATGATAGATCTCCGATCTAACTACCATCAGTTGAAGGTGAAAGAGCAAGATATTCCTAAGACAGATTTTCGCTCGCATTATGGACACTACGAATTCCTCGTTATGTCTTTTGGTCTAACCAACGTGCCAGCTGCCTTTATGGATTTTATGAACTGAGTGTGTCAGACAATGTTAGATAAATCAATGATTGTGTTTATTTATGATATCCCGATTTATTCGAGAAATAAGGAAGAACATGCCTGCCACATACGCGAGGTGTTGTATATACTTAGAAGGGAGAAGTTGTATGCTAAATTCTTTAAGTGTGCTTTTTGGTTGTGAGAAGTCCAATTTTTAGGTCACGTGGTGAATTCTGAAGGAATTATGGTGGACCCGGCGATGGTTGAGGCGGTGATGCAATGGAAGTCTCCAAAAACGTCATCCGAGATTCGTAGTTTCTTGGGTTTGGCGGGCTACTACAGAAAATTTATTCAAGACTTTTCCAAGATAGCCTCACCTTTGACTAAATTGACTCACAAGGACATGAAGTCTGTGTGGGGTCGGGAACAGGAGGATGCTTTTGAGGACTTAAAGGCAAGATTAACTCAAGTTCCTGTCTTGACATTACCCGAAGGGAGTGAAGACTTAGTGGTATATTCGAACGCTTCTTACTCAGGACTGGGTTGCGTGTTGATGCAACATGGAAGGGTAATAGCCTACGCATCCCGAAAACCCACGAAGTCAATTATCCCACCTATGATTTGGAGCTAGCGGTTGTGGTCTTCACGTTGAAGATTTGGAGGCACTACTTATACGGGATGAAGTGCGTCATCTTCACAGATCACAAAAGCTTAAAGTATTTCTTTGTGCAAAAGGATCTCAACATGAGGCAGAGGAGGTTGTTAGAGTTGATCAAGGATTATGAGTGTGAGATTCATTATCATCGGGTAAGGCCAACGTTGTGGCCGATGCCCTTAGCCGAAAGGAGAGACCTGAGCCGATTTGGGTGAAGGTCTATCAGTTGGTTATGACCGCTGATGTGATGAAACAGATCAAGGATTTTCAAGATGGAGTGCTTAAAGAGGATCGGATTAATTCTGAACAAATGAAGGGTCTAGTCGTAGAAGCGGGTGAGAACACTCTTGGTGTTAGAACCTGAAATGGACGGATGTGGATCCCTCGTTACGGAGACCTACGGGGACGGATTATGAATGAGGCTCATAAGACTCGATGCTCCATTCATCCTGATGCTACCAAGATGTATCAAGACATGAAGAAAGATTACCGATGGCCGGGAATAAAGCGCGACATAGTGGAGTATGTGAGTAAATGTCTCACTTGTTTGAAAGTGAAGGCAGAGCATCAGAAGCCATACGGGAAGATCTAACCTTCGGATATACCCGAGTGGAAGTGGAAGCACATCACCATGGACTTCATAACGAAGCTACCTCGTACGTGTAACATCTTGTATTTTTTTGCTAATTAAATGTTAACGTCGTTTATTCTTTTAAGGACCATTGTTGCCATTCATGAAACTTATGGGTTATTTATGCTTAATTATTAATTGTCTTTAAAATTCATTGTATGTATATTAGTAATTAAATTATTAAATTGTATAATAATAATAAAAATAACAACAACAACAACAACAACAATAATAATAATAATAATAATAATAATAATAATAATAATAATAATAATAATAATTTATAATAATAATAACTATA
>BJCO01398386.1:0-37100 GCA_018326465.1 Flaveria floridana | reverse complement strand
GATATGATCATGCAATTAAATATTTACACCAATTTAGAAAATGGGTTTTCTAAATAAGTTGCATATGAGATGGAACAACTTATTAGAAAATTTTGTTCAATAACATTATTTGTAGTGTTATTTAAGTAAGTTAGATAACATCAAATAATAATAGGAGTGTATAACTTATACAATTAAAAGGTTAATTGTATATCTAGTTAGATGACTAGTTAAAATAATGTGTATTTTAGTTTAAAGGGGGAAACCCTTTTTAAAAACACAATTCGGCCGCCCCCCCCCTTTTTTGATTAGCTATTTTGCTTTCTTGAGAATACACATCTTTAACTAGTCTTGCACTCATCAACTCACATCTCTCAATACATGCAAACTTGATAAAAAACTCTCCTCTCTCTCTCTCATTGTTCACGGCAACAGTAGCAAAGAAGAAGAGTTTTTGAGTGAATCTTGGTGTTGATTCTTCCTAACAAGAGTTGTTTGCTATCAAGCTTGGGGTATACTAACTTGAGAGGACCTCCCTTGGTGCCTTGGTCGGATTTCTTGCTCCATATCATCATCATTTCATCACTTTTGGCAGCTCAAAGGTAGATTATGGCAGCTTCTATATGGCTGTCCATAATGCTTGTTTTATGTTTCATAGCTAGTTTTATTCACATATAAAAGATCCTTTTGTTCTTGGGTTTGTTTACAATTTATAACATCAAATAGAACTTGATTTTTCAGCTTATAAACAAGGTTATAAAGCTATTATTCCACTACGTTTTTACAAAGTTTAAATGGTTAAACTATGTTTTGTGTTCTATCAAACCCAACAAGTTCTTCAACAACAACAGGTTGGTTTTGCTTGTCACTTGCATTACTTGGAGTTTTGGTTTTTGCTTCTTCAAGGATGGGTTGTAATACAAGTGCATCACCTTGAGTGGTTTTGCCACTCCTTGTGGTGATGGCTTTGACTTGAGCATTAGGGTTTTTTATAGTATTGCTAGGCAAAGCGCCTTGGGGTCTTTCAGATAGTTGTTGTGTTATCTGACCTTTTTGGTGTTCAATAGTTTGCAATGAGGCTTTGTTGCTTTTGATGTCAGCCTCATTTCTTTGGAACCTCTCCTCATTTCTTCGATCAGATTTCCGGATGTATTCATTTGTGGCTTGTATGGTTATTAACAATTGCTATAATAATTCTTCCACTGTTTATTTTCCACGGTCTTGGTTACTACTGATTGGACCTTGGTATGGTGGTTTCTGTTGTTGGTAGGGTGGCCTGTTGTTGAATCTAGATGATGATTGGTTACTACCAACTTCTCTATAATTCGAGTTGCTCCTCCAATTTGGGTTGTTATTATATGAGTTGTTTGGACCTCCTACGTAGTCAGCATCTTCAACAATCATAATGCCTTGTGGGCATTCATTGTCTTTGTGTGAATTTCCAAATGTGTTGCATCATGTTTGAGTTTTTTCAGTTTGGCTTGCAATTGTTCGAACCGTTTGGTTAGGGCTTCTAACTAGGCAATAATCTATGTTACAGAGTCTACTTGATGAATGCTTTTAGAACTAGGTTTTTTCTTAACGGATTATAAGCAAAGCTCTTCTTAGCTACTCTTTCTAGGGCATGGTATGCCTTTGTTGGCGTGACACTTACGAAATCTCCTCCCGCACTTTGGTCTACAGCTTGTTTGTGTGCTTCGCTGATTGCATCGTAAAAAGTTTGACACTTCATCCACAGATCAAGTCTTTGATGTGGGCATCTCCGAAGGAGACCTTTGTATCTCTCCCATGATGCGTGTAATTATTCATCTTCATCTTGGCGAACGCTCGTGATGCTGTTTCTCAGTTTGGCAGTGCGATCGGGTGGAAAGTATTTCAAATGGAATTGTTCAGCCATTTCTGCCCATGTGGTTATGGAACCAGGTAGAAGTGAATCAAGTCTGTCAATGGCTCGGCCTTGAAGTGAAAACCAAAAAAGTCTTAGCCTAATAGCATCATCTGAATAGTTATTGATTTTAAAAGTTGCACAGATACGATGTAATCGTGAGATATGAACGTTAGGGTCTTCGTCTTGCAATCCGTGAAACCGAATAGACTTTTCTACGAGTTGGATAATATTATACTCAATCTCGTAATTGTTGGCCGCTATTGCTGGTTGGACAACGCTAGACTCGTAACCATCGATTGACGGTGTGGCATAATCTTCATTTCCTCATCTTGGTTAGCCATGCCTTCTTTGGTTGGTGTGCCTTACAAAATGGCTTCTTCGATGATTGTTGTTGTTTTTCATGGTATTTCATCTAACCGTTGACGAAAAAGTCATACGGGTTCCAAAAGTGGTGAAACAAGTTCAAGACTAGACGAGTCGGATATACACTAACTAAAGGAGGCATAAACTAACTAAGGCTTAGAGAGAATCTGGCAAATCTAATTAAACTATCTAACTAAAGCAAATTATCTAAAAAATAAAATAAATTTGAATAAAAATATATTAGCAAGATGTAAACAAGATAGTTAAAAATTTAGATTGTTTTTCAAAACTGTCGTGTGTCCCCGGTAACGCCGCCAAAAAATCTGATGCATGTGAAAACTATATATATTTTGATAAACGTTTTTCACACAAATTTATTTTTAATTGGTTATTACTAATACTAAACTACACACACAAAAGACAAGTGTACCTGTCGTGAGGTCATATATTGATGGTAACAACCGAGTATCAATCCATGAACACACCTAGCCTACTCAAGAACCTTAATGATTAACTACCAGATTTTATTTTTGTTTGAGAAAATAATGAGTTGCATTGATTTAATTAAGATTTTTAGGGTTTTAGAAATAATAATTAAAACAATGTAATAGCCGAAATTTTGTTAAGTTAATGAAAAGAAAACAATAAAAGGAGAAATAAAAGTATATTACAAGATGGGAAAAAGGAACATAACTGAAGGGCCTAAAAGTGCAAAAAGGAAAAAAAATTATATTAGTATTATGTTTAAAGTGGGCATGGCCACCCACAACTGTGTTACATCAACTACTTTCGACATTCTAGAGAGAGAGAGCAGATTTCTATCGGTTCCTAGTGAGAACAAGAAGATGAAATTGCTGAAAGGTGAGTTTTTCATACGTTTTGTTTGTTTTTAACCGAGTTTCAGCCTTGTGACCGAGTTCCATACGTTCTTATGTGTATGTGTGTTCGGTTGTGTGTGTTTTTTACATGTTTAGTTGTTAGATCTCTTTGTGCTCATTAATTTCAAGGAGTTGTGCTGAGAAGTAGAAAGAGGTGAGTTCTAGACCCTGGTTTTTATGCGTCTCAAAACGTTTTTGAGCTGGAAATGCATGTAATACTATTTTACAAACTGTTATGTATGTAACTGTATGTGTTGTGTATGTACTTGGATGTTTTATGGTTGTAGGATTATTGTAATTTCTTAGAATGCAAAACATAATTAAGAACATGTTAGAGAAAAGATTTGGTCTAAAAATGGTTTAGAAACATATATAAGTATGGTTCATGCGCCTAAATAGTGGCCCATGCGCACAAATAGTATCCATGCTCCTAGAATATTGGCCAAATATGCTAGGTACCAGCTCATGCGCCCAAATAGTACCCCATGCACCCAAAATTTATGCTCAGACGCCTAAGTGTAGGTCATACGCCGAAAAAGTGCCCATGCGCCCGAAGTGGCTCATGCGCCAAACTGTTGATGCGCCTAAGTAGGGCTCATGCGCCCGCATAGTGGAAATGCGCCTAAGTAGGGCTCATGCGCCTGTATAGTGCTAATGTGCCCAGACTGTTTTACTTAGAAAATTTCTGGCTCATGCGCCTAAAATGTGTCATGCGCCTTATATTGGACTTGGGATTTTTAAGGGGTTTTAAGAGGTGGATGATTGGGATAGATTTTTGTGATGATGTGATAGTTTATGCTTAAAGCATGCTTGATGCGATGAGGGTCATGATATGTATGTATGTATGATGTCTTATCTTTCTTCATTTAGCAGTTTTCAAAATGTATATATATTATGTTATATTATACGTTATGTATTATGTTATGACTTTACATAGCACGATGTATGTATGAATTAACGTAAAGTATAATGTATTGAAGTGAAAGATAACAAAAGTGAAAAGTGGAACGTAATGAACGAATGAATGTCTTGCAAGCAAATTGAATGGAGGTGCACGACCGTGTTGTAGTTAGCTCAACTGTATGTGGTTTAGCCAACCCGAAGGATGCACACAGGGTTAATCATTAAGATTGACGGGACCCTTGTGGCATGCCCTAGGTACTGGGTCATGCTTCATGCACAATGTTAGGGGTCTATTTATAGACTTTGGCCCAGTATCAGCTTCGTGCACAATGTTTGGGGTATTGCACATTGGTCCGGATGAAAGAGAAAGATAATAATAAGTACGAAATGAACGAATGCGTACGATGATGAAATATAATAATGAAAGAAACGAATGAATGCGAACGACGAGGAAAGACAATAATGAAAGTATGAATAAATGAGATGAACAATGAATATTATCTGGATGTATGTATGATGTGTGCTCGCATACGAAAGTAATGTATTTTAGTCAACAAGGATATTTTCGTATATAAAACACATAAGGTATTTTAATACTTTTAAAACTAGAACTCATTCAGTAATGCTGACTTTTATACATTTTCAATTATCAGGTAAATTTTTCTAAGGATGGCAAGCTGGGGAAGTTACTCGGTAGGGCAAGACTGGCATCCATTCACGCTTTAGTATATTGTTGTTTTGTAATGCAATTAAACGATGCTTTTGTAATTAAACAATGTTGTATTGCTTAACAACAGTGATTATTAATGAAATGAATGGTTTTTGTTAACTTAATTCCGCTACAACATTTTATGAAATATGTATTTTTTAAATATTATGCGCAATGAATGTCCAGCTGTAAGCATCCTGGGAACAGGGACTTATAAGTTGGTATCAGAGCTAAAGTTTAATAGAATTGGGTAATTTATTTTTAAAAACCTAAACTTAAACTAAAAATGGGATGAATGGAGGGATGCCAACCCGAGTAGCTACGTGCCATCAGGTAATTATTTTCATTATGTTAACCAGTATTATGTGTGTATGCTATTTTAATTATGTGCTCTTAGTAGATTTAGATACTAATGTAGTCAAGATAGGAAATGCTTGGGGTATGAAGAGTAAAGTAAGTGGCTAATCACAACTAGCCACTATAATTAGGGACTTATGATACTTAACATAAACTGAGCTATTAACTGGAATGACCGTGTTAATTTTTGAATCTTATAGTTATTAGAGGATGGCTGGAGGTAGATCATCTAAGTCTCCTAGGGGTGGAGTACGTGGTGGACGTGGTGCTAAACCACATGTTACGAGGAATATGGCTAGGACATATGAAACAACACGTGAAGAGCCCGAGATCCATGACCTGGAAGGTGGTGATTAGAGTGCGAACTTGAGGACCTCGGTAAAAGAGGCAGTAATGGAGGAGGTTCATCAAGTCATGCAGACGATTCTACCGTCTGTGGTGACTAAAGTGATTAAGGAGGTGAGGGAGGACGAAAGAAAGGAAAAGAAGAAGACCACTGGGAGAGGATAAAAAGAACAACCAGAGACTGAGATGGTTGTCCCGAGTGAGGAGGAGGTGGAAGAAGCTGTGCATGAAACTGCTCAGGGCTATAACTACGGGACATTTCAAAGATGCAAGCACCTAAAGTTTGATGGGAATGGCAGTGCTGCCGCTGCTCACCGATGGGTAAGAGAGAGGGAGGCGGTGTTAGAGATTAATGAGTGTAGAGAGGACTAGATGGTAAAGTTCGCCCCTCACTCGTTTGTCCAATCAGCTATGTGTTAATGGGATAATGTTATCCAAGCCGAGGGCAACAGGGTCATCAAAAAGATGAGGTGGGGAGAGTTAAAAAGTTGGTGATTGAGGAATTCTATCCTCACAGGGAACTCGACAACATACAGAGAAAGTTCCAACAGCTTGAGGCGGGCACCATGACACACCAACAATACACCACTAAGTTTAATTACATGGTGAGGCTGATTCAAGATCAGGTTACGCCAGTTTCAAGGAAGATCATGAAGTATATCTAAGGATTCTGACTGACATCCGTAGGCATCTGATTGCTTCCCGGTCGGGTACCTTTCGTTTGGTGGAAGACCTGGCAAGTAGATTGTATAATGAAAGAGAGGAGTCTGTGGTGGTTGAGATGAAGAAGATAGGTGGTGATGACAGAAACTGGGCAGTAAACGATTTGGGCGTGATGGTTTCACCTGAAATAGCAAGAAGGCAAGGGTTGATAATCGACGGGTGGTTGAAGCAGGCTCGGGGATGAAGAGATGTAGTAAGTGTAGGAAAGAGCATACGGGCAAGTGTAGGTTGGGGCTAAATGTTTGTTTCAAGTGTTGGAAGCCTGGCCACATTGCTAAGGATTCTAGGGTGGCGAGGTGCTATAACTATGGTGAAGCAGGCCACCTGAGTCGGGAGTGCAAGAAGCCAAGGGTTGAGGGTTCCACGATGAAGATGGGAATCGAAGGATGGAGGACAGAGGGCAACTGCTAGAGCATTGATGATAACACATGAGGAGGACAGGTTAGACCCTGATGTCGTGTCAGGTATGTTTCTAGTAAACCAAACTTATGCCTCTGTATTATTTGATTCTGGTGCTAGTAAGAGTTTCGTTTTCACTACATTCTGTGCTAAGTTTCCTGTTAGGAGTAGAGGTATTGAGGAGTCATTTTATGTAAAAACTGCTATTGGTAAGTCTACTAGAATTTTTGATATGATCGAAGACTGTGACAGAGAACTAGAAAGCCATAGGTTCTCTACTAGACTATTTATAATGCCCCTAGGCGGATTCGATCTAGGGATGGATTGGGTAGCAGCCTATGAGGCAAACATCTTGTGTCGTAACAAGTTGATTCGATTAGTTGCGCCCAATGGATGTTCGGTGACGACTTATGGTGATCGCATCACTAAAGTTCTTAAGGTGATTTCGATGGCGGTGGCAGAGAAGTGCATGAGACGCGGATGTAATGCCTACCTAGCTTACATAAATGATGTGGAAGCGTCGGTACCACTATTGTCTGATATACCAGTTGTGCGTGACTTTCCGTACGTGTTCCCAGAAGATTTACCAGGTGTGCCACCAGATCGTGAAATTGAGTTACCAGGTGTGCCATCGGACCGCAAAATTGAATTTCAGATTGATGTGATACACGGTGCTCAACCTATTGCCAAAACACTGTATAAATTAGCTCCTATTGAGATGAAGGAACTCATGGTTCAACTGCAGGAGTTGATGGATAAAGGGTTCATCCCACCGAGCATCTCTCCTTGGGGTGCTTCAGTCTTGTTTATTAAGAGGAATGGCAGTAGTATGAGGATGTGCATCGACTACTAAGAGTTCAAAAACTTAACGGTGAAGAACCATATCTTTACCAAGAATTGATGACTTGTTCGATCAGCTCCAAGGTGCAGTTGGTTCTCAAGGATACATCTCTGATCTGTCTACTATCAGTTGAAGGTAAAGGAGCGAGATATTCCTAAGACAGCTTTTCGCATGCGTTATGGACACTACGAGTTTCTCGTTATGTCTTATGGTGTAACTAATGAAAAATAAGTGATTTTGATTATTGATAATATCCTGATTTATTTGAAAAACGAGGAAGAACATGTCGGCCACATACGTGAAGTATTGGAGACACTTAGAAGAGAGAAGTTGTATGCTAAATTCTCTAAGTGTGCTTTTTGGTTATGAGAAGTCCAAATTTTGGGTCATGTGGGGAATTCTGAGGGAATTATGGTAGACCCGATGATGGTTTAGGCAGTGATGCAATAGAAGTCTCAAAAACGCCATCCGAGATTTGAAGTTTCTTGGGATTGGCGGGCTACTACAGAAGATTTATTCAAGACTCTTCCAAGATAGCCTTACCTTTGACTAAATTGACTCGAAAGGATGTAAAGTTTGTGTGGGGTTGAGAACAAGAGGATGCTTTTGGGGAGTTAAAGGCAAGATTAACTGAAGCTCCTCAGATTACCCGAAGGGAGAGAAGACTTAGTGGTATATCTGGATTCTTTCTAATCGGGACTGTGTTGCGTGCTGATGCAACGAGGAAAGGTAATTGCCTATGCATCCTGACAGCTGAAAACCCATAAAGTCAATTATCCTACCCATGATCTGGAGCTAGCAGCGGTGGTCATTGCGTTGAAGATTTGGAGGCACTACTTATACGGGACGAAGTGCACCATATTCAAGGACCACAAGAGCTTAAAGTACTTCTTTGAGCAAAAGGATCTCAACATGAGGTAGGGTAAGTGGTTAGAGATCATCAAAGATTATCACTGTGAGATCCATTATCATCCGGGTAGGGCCAACGTTATGGCAGAAACCCTTAGTCGAAAGGTGAGACCTGAGCCGATTCGGTGAAGGCCTATCAATTGGTTATGACCGCTGATTTGATAAAATAGGTCAAGGATTTTCAGGATGAAGCTCTTAAAGAGGATCAGATTAATTCTAAACGAATGAATGGTCTAGTCGCAGAATTGGGTGAGAACACTCTCGGTGTTAGAACCCGAAATGGACGGATGTGGATCCCTCGTCATGGAGACCTACAAGGGCGAATCATGCATGAAGCTCATAAGACTTGATAATCGATTCATCTCGGTGCCACGAAGATGTACCAGGACATGAAGAAGGATTACTGGTGGCCGGGAATGAAGCACGATGTAGTGGAGTACGCGAGTAAGTGCCTTACTTGTTTGCAAGTGAAGGTAGAACATCAGAAGTCATACGGGAAGATCAAACCATTGGATGTACCCAAGTGGAAGTGGGAGCACATCACCATGGACTTCATAGCGAAACTACCTCGTACAGCGAGAGGGTGCGATGCCGTTTGGGTGATAGTTGATCGTCTAACAAAGAGTGCTCACTTCCAACCGATCCACGAGACGTTCTCATCTGAGAGGCTGGCGGATCTATTCATTAAAGAGATTGTTGCTCGTCATAGGGTACCGGTGTCTATCATGTCGGACCGTAACACCCGGTTCACATTAAAGTTTTGAAAAAGATTCCATGATGCGATGGGGACGAGGCTACACATTAGCACGACTTATCATCCTCATACAGACAGTCAGTCTGAGAGGACGATTAAGACGCTCAAAGATATGTTCTGCGCATGTGTTATCGACTTTGGAGGAAGTTGGGATGATCACTTACCGTTAGCGGAATTCTCCTACAACAACAGTTATCATGCTAGCATCGGCATGCCACCACACGAGATGTTATACGGTAGGAGGTGTAGGACGTCTGTATGTCGGGGAGACATTGGGTAGAAAGAGTTGGGAAGTATCATGGTAGTCGAGGCTATGACAGAATAGTTAGAAAAGATTAAAGCATTTATGAAGGCGACAAAGGATAGACAGAAGTCGTATGCCGACAAAAGGTGTTGACCGATCGAGTTCAACGTAGGCGATAGCGTCATGTTAAAGGTCTCACCATGGAAAGAGATCATTCAGATCAAGAAACTAGGTATGCTAAGCCTGAGATACATAGGGCATTTCTGAATCATCATACGAGTAGGAGGGGTGGCCTACCGACTAGAATTGCCCGATGAGTTAAGTGGAATTCACCCGACATTTCATGTATCTCATCTGAGAAAGTGTTTAGCCGACGAGGATATGATTGTACCATTGGATGATATCGAAGTGGATGATATCGAAGTGGATGAATGGCTCAATTATGTAGAGCAAAAAGTGACAAGCATGGACCGAAAAAAGAAGAGGCTGCGGAATAAAATGGTTCCACTTGTGTGCGTACAGTGGTAGCACCGAAAGGGTTCCGAGTCCATGTGGGAGACTAAAGAAGAAATGAGACAACATTACCCATAATTGTTCAAAGAGTGACAGGTTTCGAGGATGAAACCTCTTAAGGGGGTAGACTTCTAACACCCGAAATTTTGTCAAGTCATAGAAAAAGAAAATAAAAGAAGGAGAAATAAAAGTATATTACAAGATAGGAAAAAAGAACATAACTGGATGGGCTAAAAGTGCAAAAAGGACAAAATTATATTATTATTATTATTATGTTTAAAGTGGGCATGGCCGCCCACAACTCTGTTACATCAACTACTTTCGACATTCTAGAGAGAGAGTAGATTTCCATCGGTCCCTAGTGAGAAGAAGAGGAAGAAATTGCTGGAAGGTGAGTTTTTCATAAGTTTTGTTTGGTTTCAACCGAGTTTTAGCCTTGGGACCGAGTTTTATATGTTCTTATGTGTATGTATGTTCGGTGGTGTGTTTTTCGACATGTTTAGGTGTTAGGACTCAATCTGTTCGTGAATTTGAAGGAGTTATGCTCAGAAGTAGAAAGAGATGAGTTCTAGACCCTGGTTTTTATGTGTCTTAAAATGTTTTAGGGCTAGAAATGCATGTAATATTGTTTTACAAACTGTTATGTATGTAACCGTATGTGTTTGTGTATGTACTTGGATGTTTTATGGTTGTAGGAGTATTGTAATTTCTTAGAACGCAAAACAAAAGTTAAGAACATGTTAGAGACTAGATTTGGCCTGAAAATGGTTTAGAAACATATATAAGTATGGTCCATGCACCTAAACAGTGGCCCATGCGCCTAAAATTTGACTTAGAAAACATAAGTGTACCTCATGTTGGTCCCAAACAACACTTGAATCAATGAGATTTGTGAAAATGGTTGGATCAAACACAAAAGATGGATGAACAAATGATGAACACCGTAAGAACACAATGTAATCCCTTGTTTGATCAATTGGCTCATTCAAGCTTACCTTCTAGTTAATTACTCTAGCTATTTATAGTCTAATGACAATTAGACTTAATGACATGTAGCCCCCCTAGACTCTTAAACTAGAAATTAGCAAAGAAAACAATAAAAGTCAAATAAAATACTACATATATTTTGTTGACACCAAATATATGTATTCCATTAAAATCCCTTAGTCTATAACTTCTCCACAGTCTTGTTTCGATTCTTTGTCTCGAACGTATCTGTTTGACTTTTCGATGACTTTGACCTTGACGTTGACTTTTGTTGACTTTGACTGTGTGATAATTTAGACTATCCTTTTCAGACCCAACAATACTCCCCCTTAGTCTATCATTATCAACGTCTTCTATCATCTTCAGCTCCGATAAGTCAACCATTTAATGATCTTCAATCTCCCCCTAGATTGATGATCTGTTGAAGATCTTTCATCTCACAGGCTCCCCCTTTTTGTATGCTCCCTCTCTTGGTGTGCATCATTTGAATGATTAGGAACAACTTTTCTAACTCTCTATACTTGAGCGCTTCAGAACATGCAGGAGGAGGAATCCTAGCATGGAATCTTCTGCAAACTTGAAAAACAGGTTCTCTAGTCTAGTTCATTGCTCAGGTGATGATCGACCATCACTTGCAGCAAAGTGTGCAACACATTCTACACATTTCTCGTTAGATCATTTCAACAATACAAATAAACTCCTGTTTATATGTGTGTGCAATTTCACGTGAAACGCATGAGAAAATTATAATATTTTAATAGCATAATATGGAAGATGAAAAATAATTTTAAATGGAAAATATTTTTGGATTTTTTTAATTTTAAATTTTAAGAAAAACTAAACAAGAAACTTAATGCTAATAAAATCTAATCATAAGACTCTAACCTAACAATAATAAAAATTTTTTTAATATATTTTTTTTGTTTTTTTGTTTTTTATATTTTATTATTATTATTATTATTATTATTATTATTATTATTATTATTATTATTATTTTATTATTATTATTATTATTATTTATTAATAATCATTTTACACCAAGAACTGATTCGATCATTAGATCACATTCTCAAGATATACTTAAGCACAAACATGTATTTAAACATCGATGTGTTAGTGAGAGCACACTGATGCAGATTCCAATGACAATTTTAAGTTTTTGATAGGCAAAACGGTTCAAGAATGATTGTTAGTATGTTTGTTCAAATTAAACCCATGCCTTATTCTTTTCAACGAGTGACCTGCAACTGATTTTATCATGTTTTAGCTTTAATTAGAGAAGCTCGGGTAACTTGGTTCCCACATACATCCAGCAAAAAAACTTATCCCATCATCAGGGCTTATTGAGTATGATTGACTCTGTCTTATTTTTGCATGAGAATTACTAGTGATGTTAACATAGACAATGATCATTTGAATACCATTGTGCATGTTATTTAATATCATTTGATTGGTGGAGCTTTCAATAATGATCTTTTTGATTAAAGAAACATTCTGATATAGTATTGGGGTAAGATGATGAGATCTCCAGGTCTATACTCACGTATAATAGAGGAGTTGATCATCAAAACGTGCTGGTGAAACTTTAGGTCTATACTCACGTATAACAGAGAAGTTCCACCACTCCAGGTCAATGAATGTTCACACATAGGAGAGGAGATAAGCATGATTAAATATTTATTAATGTACATTTTGCAAACTAGGTACACCAAGCATATCATATAGTGATACATACATCTAGATCAGTTACTATCATTTCTTATAAAGTACAAGTCATGCAAACAAGCATACAAAGAAAACATACTATCATTTCTAGATCATCCCAAATCAAGTTCCCAGATGCCATTTCGTTTTTCATTTCATTGTTTTTATTATACTCTCTCCCTAAATTTTATTTTTTGCAAATGATTTTTTTAATAAACTAAACTAAAATAGAAATTTACCAAAGAAAGTCTTCCAAATTATACTTTTAAAAACAGGAGAAATGAAATACCAAGAAAAATGCAGTGATTGTGAAGTGTGAACTATAATAGTGCAGATAAGAATCCAGAATGTGGATGAGATACTGTAACCATACACTGTTCAAAATTTGAATGAGGAACATTCTCTATCGGTAAACCGGATTACTAACAGTCCTCTTGAACTGTCCCTGCACTCTTAACAGATTAGTTAAAAAGGGGGACCCAGGCCATCGTAGTCCTGGGTGTTCCATTTTCATCGGTGTACATAACCTGCTTAAGCACACACCCTTATGAAAAATCATTTATCTTGTCAAACATTTGTTTTATTTTCCAAATTTGTTTCTTTTCTATTACTTTTGATTTGAAAGAATTGAGTTTGGAAATCATATTATTTTTAAGACCCAAAGACAGAGATCTTAGTTTTGGAACATTGGTCTTTTTCACCTTTGAATCATGTGAAACCGGCTTCACATAAGAAGGTTCGGATAGATTGTTGTTTATCTAACCATTCAAGATATGTGCTTTTTCCTTTTGAACCCAAGAAGCAACCTGTGTTGGCTTTACCGTCTTGCACCTTCCTTCTAGACTCTGATCTGAATAAGCAATTCGTTTTGCCTTTACCATTCGGAGCATGTCCTTGAACTTGAGGGCGCTTCTTTAGCACATGACCTTCATTTCTACATCTAAAGCAAGCCTTTAAAGGCTTTTGGTTCTTTGTAGTCCCTTGGATAATAGGGGAGAGTGGACCTGCTTTGAGGTTATTGTAGCTTGTTGACAACCTTGAAGCTTCTTCTTTTGGATATCAGAAAATTGAATCTTTTAAGGCTTTGTCAATGTGGATTTGGAACTGGGCAGTGATTCGATGTGTGATGTTCTGGGAGGTGAGATCTGAACATTCTTCTTAGAACCTTTAGATGTAATAGATGAGGATGGAGAGAGTTTCAGCTGAGTTTCCCCTTTTTGTGTGACTGGTGACTTGGAAGACTTGGAGATAGATTTGTGATGAGCTTGATGGATAGCAGATGAAGATGGTAAGTGCTTCTGCTGAGTTTTGGAGGAACTGGTGATTTGTTTAGCAGTTGGAGATGCGATCCGTATAGGTCTTGATTCGACCTTTTAAAGCATTTGAGACTTGACAACTTCAGGTGACTTATTGATCTCAGATTCATCATCTGAGCTTGTCCAGTCTTGTATACACAAGTCTGCTTCTAATGGATCTTGATTGATACCACTTGTTCAATTTTGATTCCCTGATGATTCCACAACTGTTCCTTCTTTGATAAACCTGACAGGAACAAATGAAGGGATGTAACCTGTTTTGAATTTGTTAAAAAAGTGGCCAAAAGTAACTGATACTGGTTTTGGAGCATCAGAGGTGGAATTATCATTTTGCATATCAGATCCTTGCTTGATGTGTCCCAAACCTGTAGCAGAATCATATTCATCTTTAACCTCTTTGTGATTAACACAGCTTAAACCCGCATGTAAACTGTTATTATCTTCAGCTTCAATCAAATCATTAGATGGATGAGGTTGAGGCATAGGAGAGTAACAATGAGTGCTAGGAGGAGGATAAACATATGAAGTTTCACCACATCCCACATCCGTTTTGATTTTTCCTCCCCATTGTTTATAGAATATTTCTTCATGTTTCATCCTGGATATCATTCATTTATCAAGTTTAGTTTTAAGCTTGCTAGTCTCAAATTCTGCTAATGTAACTCATTCGCTCAAAACATTAATCTTGACGTTATTTTCTAAAAGATTTCTTTTTAAAAGATCAGTTACTTTTAAAGCTTCTCTAAGTTTAATAAAATATTTGGACTCACTGATTTTAAGTTCTTTGTTTATTCATTTTATTTTTTTTTCATTTTCTAACAATAATCTGTTAGCTTTATAAACCTCGAATAAACAAATTTTGCAGGGAGGAGAACACATGTCTTGTACAACCTCATAAGGGATTCCCATAACTATCTTTTCCACAGCTAGATCTTTTTCACATTGGCAAACATGAGTGTTCTTTTTGTATTCTTCCTCCTCAGTAGCTCTCTTCTTAGCTTCTTCAGCTTCACCTTCCTCTTGTTTTCCTTCATCCTCAACTTTACATCGGCTTGCAAAATCACTAACATCACAAAAACTCTCACCTTGAGTATTACACCTAAATTCTTTGAAAGGATCAAAATCCTCAATAGAATCCTCATCACTACTTACCACCTCAATCATCAATGCATGGTTAACTTCTTCATTACTTTCTTTGATCTTAACACTTGAAGATACACTACCGTATATAAATTGACTGTACTCTTTACTTTTCATATCCAAATCAAATGACTTTAACTTCTTAATAACTTCTATGAGTTTGTAGTCAGCAAAATTTCTTTCCAATTTTAACAATCTAACTTGTGGACTCCACTGTGGAGGAAGAAAGTCCAAAAGTTGTTCATCATTTCCTAGCTGGTCATCATACTTCTTAAGGTTGCTTGCCACCATCAGAAATCGATCAACAACGTAAGATATCTTTTCATCTCTCATGGTTGTTAAAGAATCAAATAGGCTTTGTGCCATTATGGCGTTCTCTGTTTTGAGATCATCTAAAAACGGCATTTTCATTTAAGATATTAAATTCACTTTAACTCCCAAAACTACAAATATTTTACCAAAATTTGTTGAATAATATTCTCCCCTTACAATTTCTAATCAACTGGGGTCAAGCTGAAGAATTCGTAAATTCGTTGATAATTTCACTGAAAATCCAACAAATTTGCTGATAATTTCGCTGAAAATCCAACAAATTCGCTGCTAAATTCGCTGCTAATTTCGATGTTAATTTCGTTGGTAAATTCGCTGCTAATTTCGCTGGTAAATACGCTTGGCAACTGAGCAACAATTTCGCTAGAACAGTGCTTGAAAACTCTAGTTTCGCCTGCAATTTTGTTGACACTAGTAGGACTTTTGTTCTGACACCAATTTGGGCAGCACTTTCGTTTTTTTGAACAGTAATGTGATGGGAACTTTCATTCAAAGTGTGTAGTTTCGCTGGAAATCAATGACAAACTTCAATATATCACACAAGCTATAGTTTCGCTGGACTGTGCTAGTTTCGCTAGAAGAAACACATAGTTTCGCTGGATGAAGAGAAATGTAGTTTTGCTGGATCAAGATCTAGTTTCGCTGGAAGAGCTCTAGTTTCGACCGACGTATCTGAACGACTTTTTCCGTACGAAATCAACTCAAACTCCTGGATTTGAGATCTAATGATTTCTATAGCTTCCCACACCAAAATAGAACAATCCTCAATCAATTTCCATATCCAAAACAAGCAGATCAGATCAACGATGAATGAAACAATGATTTTGAACTTAAAAACATACAAAACTCTCAAAGTTCTTGTTTAATCTTCAATAACAGCAACAAAGTTTCACAAATGATTCAATATGGATCTCAGATAGTCTCTGATACCATATTGTTGGTCCCAAACAACACTTGAATCAATGGGATTTGTGAAAACTGTTGGATCAAACACAAAATATGGATGAACAAATTATGAACACCTCAATAACACAATGAAATCCATTGTTTGATCTTTGGTGATTTGAATCTGATATTACAAAGTGAAAACCCTCAAATCAATTGGCTCATTCAAGCTTACCTTCTAACTAATTACTCTAGCTATTTCTAATGACAATTAGACTTAATCACATTAGCCCCGTAGACTCTTAAACTAGAAATTAACAAATAAAACAATAAAAGACTAATAAAATGCTTATTTTGTTGACACAAAATATATTTATTACATTAAAATCCCTCAGTCTATAACTTCTTCACAGTCTTGTCTTGATTCTTTTTCTAGAACGATTCAGTTTGACTTTTTGATGACTTTGACCGTGATGTTGACTTTTGTTGACTTTGACTGTGTTGATAATATACACTATCATTTTCAGACCCAACACCTCAGGCACCCAAATAGTATCTATACGCCTAGAATATTTGCCAAATTATGCTAAGTACCAGCTCGTACGCCCAAACAGTACCCCATGCCCCCAAAATTTATGCTCAGGCGCCTAAGTGTAGGTCATATGTCCAAATAGTGCCCATGCGCCCGAAGTGGCTCATGCGTCTAAGTGTTTATGCGCCTAAGTTGGGCTCATACGCCCGCATATTGGAAATGCGCCTAATCAGGGCTCATGCGCCTCCATAGTGCTAATGTGCCCAGACTGTTTTACCTAGAAAATTTCAGGCTCATGCGCCTAAAATGTGTCATGCGCCTTATATTGGACTTGGGATTTTTTCTAAGGGGTTTTTAGAGGTGGATGATTGGGATAGATTTTTGTGATGATGTGACAGTTTTGTTTAAAGTATGCATGATGATGATGAGGGTCATGACATGTATGTATGTATGATGTGTTATCTTTCTTCGTTTAAAAGTTTTCAAAACATATATAAATTATGTTATATTATACGTTATGTATTATGTTATGACTTTATGTAGTATGATGTATGTATGAATGAACGTAATGTATAATGTAATGAAGTGAAAGATAACAAAGGTGAAAAGTGGAACGTAATGAACGAATGAATGTCCTGCAAGCAAATTGAATGGAGGTGCACGACCATGTTGTCGTTAGCTCAACTGTGTGCAGTTTAGCTAACCCAAAAGATGCATACAGGGTCAATCATTGAGATTTACGGGATCCTTGTGGCATGTCTTGGGTACTAGGTCACGCTTCGTGCACAATGTTAGGGGACTATTTATAGACTTTGGCCCAGTATCAGCTTCGTGCATAATTTTCGGGGTATTGCACATTGGTCTGGATAAAAAAGAAAGATAATGAAAAGTACAAAATGAATGAATGCGTACGTTGATGAAGGATAATAATGAAAGTACGAAACGAATGAATGCGTATAACGAGGAAAGATAATAATGAAAGTATGAATAAATGAGATGAACAATGAATATTATCTGGATGTATGTATGATGTTTGCTCACATAAAAAAGTAATGTATTTTATTCAATAAGGATATTTTCGTATATAAAACACACAAGGTATTTTAATACTTTTAAAACTAGAACTCACTCAGTAACGTTGACTTTTATTCATTTTCAGTTGTCAGGTAAAATTTTGCTAAGGATGGCACGGTGGGGAAGTTACTCGGCAGGACAAGACTGGCATCCATTCATGCTTTAGTATATTTTTGTTTTGTAATAGAATTAAACGGTGCTTTTGTAACTTGAACAATGTTGTATTGCATAACAACAATGATTATTAATGAAATGAATGGTTTTTGTTAACTTAATTCCGCTGCAACATTTTATGAAATATGTATTGTTTTAAATATTATGATGCAATGAATGTCTAACTGTAAGGGTTCCGGGAACGGGGCCTTACAAATAAAGTAAAATAAGATTGAAACTTTTAGATTTAAAACCAGTGAATAAAGGCTATCATCCTAATTAGATTACACTTATGTAGTTGTGATGAATTGATGGTGTGCTTAAATATATTGATTAAAGTAATTATGTCAGTGTTTATAAATATGAGCTGGCGTGATTTCTCATCTATCCAATCCGTACTGACTAGGACCTCGTCAAGATGAGTTTTGCTGCATAGATCAAATCGTCTAGTAATTTAGGTAAATCACTTATGACCTTTCAACATACGATTTCTGTAAACATAATTGAATGTTAAAAAGAGAGTTAATCAGGTTTCTTTCTAACATACCATTAATTTTAGAAAACCATAACAATACTGTAGATTTCTCAGACTAATAAAAGAAAACCCATAAATGATCAGAAAGTTAAGGTGATATCATTTCTAATAGACATTTCTAGTTCATTAGCCATAGATTTATTATGAAGACCAGTTTCGTGAAGCAAAGTTAGTCATACGTTTTTCAACCTTCTATGACATTTACAATTACAAATTATAAGTTTATAACTCTCCTACTAAAAGCTTGACAAAATAGTGAACTTAGGCCTCTATTTATAGGTGCATGATCGGTGTTTGTCTCTTAACACAATATTTTCCTCATAAAATCACTAAGTCTCTAGATAAGTTGATGATAATATACTAAGTTAATGAACTCAAGAATTGGTTTTCCAAGATACTTGTATATATTACTTCTCAACTCTGTATTACAAGACTCTTACAAAACATACATAATGAGTTACATTAAGAAACTATATATACTACTATCTATAGCTGGTTATACTTAGAAAATCAGCTAGAACTTACATCTAAACAAATACTACATAATAGAAGTAAGGTTCTAAGATAAAATACTATCCATGATTAGGTAGTCATGACACGTCCATGACTAAGATTTTATTACCTACTAAAGTTGGTAACTGTACTAACTAGTAAAAGGGCATGGGAAAACGCCATATAGCATATAAAAGTTGGCAGCATGTGTAAGTCAGACCATACTTATGTCCACTGGTTCATAGTTTATATTATTCGAATGTAAACTAACTTTGTCATAATAAGTTCTTCCGAGGCCAATTATACTCCAAAAGAATGAAATTCTTCTGAGTATCTTGCAAGTCTTCAAGACTTCATTCTTTGGAAGGCTTTGCCTTGGATCTTCTATGTTTAACACTTCAGAAGGAAAACTACTTAGTCTTCGGAAGACTTGGTTTTCATTTGGAATCTCTTCATACTTTAGCTTCGGAAGATATTCAGTTTGTCTTCGAAAGGCTTGATTTTGCTTCGGAAGACTTTCTTCAATTGTACTCAAAATCTTGTAAGTGTAGTTTGGGTTGCACCAGCTTCATCTGATCTAACAAACGCCCCCTAGGATGATGCTACCAAAACTTCACTCTCTTCTTCTTCTTAAAACTTTTAACACCAAAGAAAGGAGGTACTTGTCAGTTTTCTTATTCTTTCCTTAAATGGTGCTGGGAAGTTTGTAAAAGTCATTTGTAGATAGGAGGTCCAATATGTTGTTGTGAATGACATGTACCCTTTGTTGTGGTCCTCTAAAGAGAGTTAGTTCATAGGAATTGTAGTCATATTCCCATCTAACTATGGAATCTAAAGTAGTGCCTTGAATCATTAGAAGGAATGAGCTTCCTTTAGTAGTGGCACATTCTTCTTATTCCTTTCTCAAGTTCAAATCCTTTTTAGTTCTTGCCTTCTTTATTAGCTCAACAAGATGAAGGCCGCCTAGGTGATTTCAAATGTGAGCGGCTACTTAGGAGTTTAAGGGATTGGAGATTGGTTTCTCTGCAAACTCAGCAATATCAATTCTGCTTGAGTGTAGCAGGGATGGTGTCTCAAGTCTATTAACTTCACCATTGCCACTTCCCACAACAAAGTTGTTAGAAGATTCATCAAACCTCCACCAGGCAATTTTCTTCCTACGAGTGAGGGGCAATTTTGGGAGTTTATCCCCTTTCCTAGTGTCTAGTAAAGTCACCAGTGTTCTTCTCAGCTTCTTCTCTTCTTCTTCAAGAGATTCGGAGTTTTTAGCGAAGCGTTGAAGAGCTTGGTCCAGTGTTCCCCTAGGAAGATCAAGGAATGCATCTCTTGTGATGGAAAAAGAAGAGCCATTAATGTATCTTAGTCTTACGGACTCTTCCTCACAAGAGACGACGCTCAATATTGTGCAGCTAATGAGCTTCCCCTTGATCTCCTTAAGTTCCTCTAAGGTGAGAGGCTTGATGGTTTAGAGGATGGATTGCGTAATAGTTGGGTTTTGGGTTTCAGGATGAGTAGTGGTTGTGGTTGTTGAGTGGCAATCAATTAGGGTGTAGGTAAGGCTGATGGTGTAGGTTTAGGGGTGTAAGGTTCGGTAGTAGGTTCAGTTTTGATAAGGAAGGGAAGAGGTGTAGGGTCAGGTTTTATTAGTTGTGGTTTGGGGGAATGTTTGAGTACCATCCTCTGTATACATTGAGTTTGATATACCTCCTTCCTTCTTCCTAAGCGAATGTCAACTTTGATATCACTAACATGTCGCTGTAGGGTCTTCTAAGACATAGGTCCTACTTTCCTTCCTGTGAAGCCGTGGGCCCTGAGATAAGCCTTCATCTTGCATTTTTCTACCACATTCTTGGCAGCCACCAGTGTGGCCTCGTCCTCCTTCCTCCTCTTTTCCTTCACCCTTTCTCTTACAGCTTTCTTCTCTCCTTGTTAATTTAATCTTGTTCTTTGTTAAAGAGGAGCAAGATCATCTCATTTTCATGAGGAGTTAGATCCTCCTGAGAATATCCCTCCCTTGAGCATAGGAATACTATCCTCTACGCCCTTTATCTTTGTTCATCTTCTTCTTTCTTTCTCCTCTTCTCTTCCTCTTTGGCCAACCTTGCTGCTTCCTCCTTCTTCTTTTGCAGTGGGGTTGCCTTTTCTAGTTTTATAAGCTCATCATGTGGTAGTAAGGGCATTTATTCATTATCCACTCCAAGACTGATAGGCCTATCTATCACTTTCATTCTTCGTTTATTATTGATAGACTCCTAACCTGCTGCTGCCTTGCTTCTTGCAGCTAGCAGCTTCCCAGAGTTGTGTCTACCTTTTATATTTAGCCTTTCTGACCTTTCTTCTTCAAGAATCCCTTCAGCTGTTATCTTCCTTTTTCCTTTACAGATTATGGCTTGGATGATTTCTGTTGGGGAGAGTGGGGTTGAAATTGTGGTGTTGAATAGAGAGGGATTTTGAGAAAGTCCTCACTGTTTACCTCAGAGGCAAGATCAAGGATAGCCTCTGTGATAAGCAGGTCATTAGACAGGGATGACAATTCAATAATCCTGAGTGCAGCTTGAACTTCAGGTATAGAAGAGATTTGAATATAACTACCTGTCCTAACTGATTCAGTTGTTGGGCCATGAGTCCTTATTTCCCCTTTGAAGTCAATCTCATGTTCAATAGGGACATTAGGTTGACCAACTTCTTTCTCAGTTGTAGGTGGTGCACTCAACCTTTGAAGCTCTTCAGCTCCAAAGTATGTTACTGCAACATCAGGTAAGGGTTTTTCAAGTGCGGAGCTTATAAGAAACTTGGATAAGAATCTATGAAGATCAATAAGCATTCTAGGATCTACTTGATTTGCAATGGGAGGTGGCTGAGGGAATATGGATGTGAAGTATTATGGTGTAGGATGTTTTTGACTATGTACATTCTCCCCTTTTTGGTAGCATCATCTTAAGAAGTGGATGAACTATAGGAAGAACTTAAAGTGTCTTGAACTGGTACATGCCTAACAAACTTCTCAAAACTATGTCTTAGCTAGTATGGCCTTGAGATTTTCAAGCTCAAGTTGCTAAGTGGCAGACTTGTTTTCTAAAATCCCAACCTTGAATTCAAGGGTTGAGACTTTAGAAAGTAGGTACTCACACCATTGTGAGTTGTAGACTTCACTTATCTTCTTTTGAAAAATCACGGGGAGATAAGATAACATACCTTGTATGTTCATACTCACCACGAGAGTGGTTTCTTGGCACCCTAGTTTCCTTGCAGACCGGTGTCTCTTTCAGAGATATCAATTGGCAATTTTACTTTGGACTCAATCTCCGTGATGTTACCGCTGTCTTTAGAAGTCAATGAGAAACTTTCAGTAATAGCAGCTGAGCCTACATGAGTCCGCTCCACACCTATGGGACTCACCTCAGTTTGGCTTAACTGATGTGTGCTAGTAAAAAGAGGTTCCCTGGGGCTCAATTGATATGGAGAGTGGTGTGGTAGATTAACATCACATCCTTGAGGAAACTTGAGATCGTCATCAGATTTGGTTAATAGGTTAGTGAAGGATATGGTAGTTATACCTAATGACCCAGGACATTGGTCAACATCTAGTGGCATTGAGACAGTAATATGGGTATCCCTTTTTGGCTGCTCAGGGGAGTGTTGGGACTCACCGTAAGTGCTTGAGGCTTTAGCAATGGGCTCATCAGGTTCAGACTGAGGAGACTCAACACTAATATTGAGGTCAATTATGGAGGATGGCTGGACCTCTAGCTGAGTGGGAGCCCTTTATTCCACACTAGCCTTTTTGCCCAGAATAGAGGGGACTTGTACAATTATTGTAGATTGAACAAGGGTTCGTTTGGGCGTCTTTGGTAGGTGAGCTTTATAGGGTGGGTGGAAGTAATTTGTAGCAATGTAGTGGTGTCTGGTGTGGGTTCATTACCTGATAGGTCTACAAGCATGTCACCAGGAGCCATTGGATAAGCATACCTGGAAGGAAGTAAGTGAACCTTCTAGTGAAGTTGGTGGATATCCTTTTCAGCACCTTGAAGATACCTGGCCTCATTTGGGGAACAACTAGAATGTCTACATATTCTAGCTTATCCTGATCCAACTCACAATTTATTAGATGTTGGATATACCTAGGATACATGTAAAATTTGTTCCTAGTGAATTACCTCTTAAATTATTTAGCACCAACCTAGAGTAGTTGAATCTGAGGCCCCGTACCAACCCATGGATTAGCCATCCTAGATCATAAGGGATTTGATCCCAACCCCCTAACTTGTTGGACAAGCTGTGCCGGACGACATCCAACAAGACTTCCAGTTGTAGGAGAAGTTGAACTTGTAGACTGTGGACTTGCTAATGTCTCCTCCATATCCCACATACGTATATGTGCCTTCAAAATCTTGTTCATTGAGCTCAGTGGGGGCACCTTCATCATAAAGCTCCAGATGGCCCTGATTGTGGTTTCACTGACAGTAATCTCCTATCCGCATACTCTTGACTTGATAACCCATTGACCATTAAGCATGTTGTTTTGACAATTGGCCCAGAATTCTGCGATATGGTTTGAGTAAATGGTGGGGTTAATGGTCAAAGAAGTGAAATATGCTTATTGGGTTAGGAATTTAATGATTGGGGCAAAGTCGTTATCCGTGGAAGAGTCGAGGATGGCGACCTGGTTGTGCTGGGATTGAAGGCCATTATTTGGTGGAAATACTGTTCGAACGAGTTTGAGAGTAGTAATTTTAGAGTGAGTGAAGATGACAATGGAGATTTTACGGCTTTTATAGTGGTAAAGAAGATAATGAAAGAAGGTCGGAAATATTTAAATGGTGGTGAAAATTTGACCAATAAGGTGAAACGACGTTTTGGGTTCCGATTTGATAGTGGCCGTAAGAAAAACCTTTTAAAATATTCCAACAATTATAAATAAAATCTTACTCTTTACAGAGTGAGGCCCAAAGAGTTTCGTTACACAGTAAGGTATTCTCCCGAGAGTAAAATTGCTTCCAAGAGAACACTTTTCTTTCTCTTTTGTAAACTCGGAAATTTTGTTAGAATAAAAGAAAAAAACGGCAATAAAAAAAGAAAAAGAAAATATCTTGAAAGAAAGGGAAATGAACAAAATTGGAGGGGCTAAAAGTGCAAAAAGGATAAAATATTATTTTTATTATGTTTAAAGAGGGCATGGCTGCCCACAACTTCTGTTACATCACTGATGTCGGCATTTTAGAGAGAGAGAGAGCAGAGTTCTATCGATTTCTAAAGACAAGAAGAAGAAGTTGCCAAAAGGTAAGAATTCCTTGTAAATGTTCGATTTTAGCCAAGTTTTCAGCTTCAGAACTGAGTTCTATGTGTTCTTATGTGTTTATGTGTTTTCAGGTGTGTATGTTATTGGTGTTTAGGTGTTAGAACTCTTTCTGCTCATGAATTTGAGGAAGTTGTGCTTGGAAGCTGTCACAGGTGAGTTCTAGACCACGGTTTTATATGTTTTAACATTTTTGGGGCTGAAAATGCATGTAAAACATTTTTACAAATGTTATGTATATTAACCGTATGCATGTGTGTGAATGCTCATGTTTTAGCGTTGTAAAGTTGTTATTGGCGTTTAAAATTCTAGAATTAAATTATGTACATCTTGAAATATGGATTGGGTCTGAAAATGAGTTAGAAACATTTATAAGAATGGTTCATGCGCCTAAACAGTGGCCCATGCACCTGAAATTGGACTTAGAAAATATAAGTATACTTCATACACCTAAGTAGTGTCCATGCGCCTAAGTTATCTGTGAAAATAGACCAAGTATTTGCTCATGCGCCCAAACATTACCCATGCACCCAAAATTTATGCCCAGACGCCTAAGTGTAGGTCATGCGCACAAATAGTGCCCATTCACCCGAAGTGGCTTATACGCCTAAGTGTTGATGCGCCTAAGTAAGGCCCATGCGCCTGCATAGTGGTAATGCACCTAAACAGGGCTCATGTGCCTGCATAGTGCCAATACTCCTAGAATGTTTTTCCTTGGAAAATTTTAGGCTCATGCGCCTGAAATATCCCATGCGCTTAATTTGGACTTGGAACATTGTAAGGGTTTTAAGAGGTATATGATTGAGATGGACACTGATGTGATGTGATGGTATATATGTAAAGTATGTATGATGATGTGATGAGGATTATGATGTGATGAATGTTATGATATTCATGTGTGTATGATGTCTTGTCTTTTTAACGGTTTTCAAAACGTATATATTATGTTAAGTACATTATGTATTATGTTATGACTTAACGTAGTATGATGTATGTATGAATGAAAGTAAAGTATAACCTAATGAAGTAAAAGATAACAAAGATGAAAAGTGAAATGTAATGAACGAATGAATGGCTCGCATGCAAATAGAATGGAGGTGCACGACCATGTTGTCGTTAGCTCAACTGTGTGCGGTTTAACTAACCCGAAGGACGCACACATGGTGAATCATTGAGATTGACGGGACCCTTGTGGCATGCCCTAGGTGATTGGGTCAGCTTAGTGCACAATGTTTGGGGTTTATTTATAGACCTCAGACCCAGCATCAGCTTCATGCACAATGTTCGGGGTATCGAACAATGGTCCGAATAAGAGGGAAAGATGGCATGCCCTAGCTGACTGGGTTAACTTCGTGCATAATGTTGGGGGTCTATTTATAGACCTTAGGCCCAATATTATCTTTGTGCACAATGTTCGGGGTATTGCACATCGATCCATATGAAAGTAAATGATGATTAAAAGTACGAAACGAAAGTATGTGTATGAAAGTGAATGATAATGAAAAGTACGAAATGGAAGTATGTGTATGAAAGTGAATGATAATGAAAAGTATGAAACAAATGTATGTGTATGAAAGTGAATGATAATGAAAAGTATGAAAGAAACATATGCGTATGATGATGAAAGATAAAAATGAAAGCACGATACTACAAAATGAACATTGAATATTGTTTGGATGTATGTATGACGTGTGCTCGCAGTAAAGTATTTTATTTAAGAAGTATATTTTCATATATAAAACACACAAAGTATTCTAATACTTCTGAAACTAGTACTCACTCAGCAATGCTGACGTTGTTAGGTAGTTTTGCTTAGGATGGCACACGGGGAGGCTACTCGGCAGGGCAAGACTGACATCCATTCATGCATAATATTGTTGTTGTTTTGTAATGAAATTAATCAATGCTTTTTTAACCTATGAACAATGTTGTATTGTTTAACAACAGTAATTATCAATGAAATGAATGGTTCTGTTAACGTAGTTCCGCTGCTTAATCTTACGTAATATGTAATGTTTTATGTAATAATGCAATGATTGTGCAACTATAAGTTTCCCGGGAACGGGGCCTTACATCTTTCCTGATTGTCTTCCAAAGTCACTTTTCCTTCTGAAACAAAGTATGTCTTGAAGACAAATTTGCTTCCTAGAGTATAGTTTTCTTCCGAGTGAAGAAGTTAGCAGCCTTCAGAAGGAAATTTGATCTTTGATCAAACAGTCTTCCTATCTTAAAAACTCTTCAAAATAGAATACCTGTGTGGGGAAACAAAGTAAGATAAATTAAGATCTCCTTCGAGGGTAAATTTCTCTTCGGAAGAATTTATACTTCAATTGGTAGAAAAAAACCCACAACCCCTTGGGGTTATCCTGCACTTGGAAAAAGAAGTAGAAAAAGGAATAAATATAGTGATAATTTGATTCTTCATCACCGTACTAAATAGAAATTTGGAGAAAACCTTTTTTAACAAGTCTTAGATTGTAAAAAGACAACTTAGGCATGACATATTTTTAAAAGATTTTCAAAATAGATTTACTAATCAACGTTGATCATCCCAATAGCCGTACTTAAATACTTAAGTCTTTCTTCATCAAAGGCTTTGGTGAACAAATCAGCATAATTTTCATTTGAATCAACTTTGACCAGTTTGATTAAGTTTTTCTCATTTATATCTCGAATAAAATGGTACCTGATGTTAATATGTTTTTTCTCGGGGTGCTTGACTGGATTTTCAGTGATGGAAATGACACTCTTGTTGTCTCTATGGATAGGAGTCTCCATGAAGTTGCCACCATAGGCTAACATCGGATTCTGAATCAACAGCAGTTAAGCACAACAGCTTGCAGCAACAATGTATTCAGCTTCAACAGTTGATGTAGAGACACGTGATTACTTCTTACATTGCCAAGAGATGATCCTTCCACTAAGAAATTGACATCCTCTTGATATGGATTTCTTGTTAATATTGCAGCAACCATAATCACTGTCAGTGTATCCATAAAGGTTGAAATCCTAGTTCTTAGGATAGCAAAGACCCAGTTTAGGAGCCCCTTGTAAGGCATCTAAGGATTCTCTTGACAGCAATTAGGTGAGACGCCTTGGAAGCAGCCTGATATCTTGCATAGATGCAGGTTGCAAATATGATATCAGGTGTAGTTGTAGTAAGATAGATTAGAGATATAATATTTTCACTGTACTAATGCTAATCAGCATCCTCCCCTATGGAATCAGGGCAAAAATTATGATTTCTTTGTATTGGTGTCTTGTTGGCTTATAATCCTTCATCTCAAATCCTTCTAAGATGTCTTTGACATACTTAGACTTATTGATAAAGAACCCTTCATTCATCTTCTGCTATTGAAGTCCAAGGAAGAAATCCATCTCTCCAATGGAACTCATCTCAAATTTCCTCTTCATGTTGCTTTCAAAGTCTTTGCATATTTGGTCATTTGAAGAACCAAATATGATGTCATCAACATAGACTTGTACTAGCAACATATCCTTCACAGACTTCTTTATGAACAATGTCTTATCTATGGTGCCTCTAGAGGTAGACCGTCTTAAGTTTCTAGGAATGGAGTAAATGATGGACGTGGTGCTGAACCACATGTTACGAGGAATAAGGCTATGACTATTAAAACCACATGTGAAAAGCTCGAGATCCATTACCAGCAAGGTGGTGATGAGAGTGCAAACTTGAGGGCCTTGGTGAAAGAGGCAGTAGTGGAAGAGGTCCATCAAGTAATTTAGATGATTCTGTCGTCTGTGGTGACTGAAGTGATTAAGGAGGATGGAAGGAAGGAAAAGAGGAAGACCACTAGGAGGGAAGAAAGAGAACAACTGGAGACTGAGACGGTTGTCTCGATGTAGGGGGAAGAGGAAGAAGCTATGCAGGAACCTGCACGAGGCTGTAACTATGGGGCCTTTAAAAGATGCAAGCCCCCAATATTCGATGGGAATGGCAATGTTACTGCTGCTCACCGATGGGTGAGGGAGATGGAGGCGGTACTTGATATCAGCAAGTGCCAAGAAGATCAGAAGGTGAATTTTTCTACCCACTCGTTTGTGGATTCGGCCTTATGCTAGTGGGACAATATTGTCCATGCCGAGGGTAGCATGGCTATGGGCAGGATAAGGTAGCCAGAGGTAAAGAAGCTGGTGATCGAGGAATTCAATCCTCATAGGGAACTTGACAAGATAGAGAGACTTCCAATAACTTGAGGCGGGCACCATGACACGCCAGCAATACACCACTAGGTTTAATGAGATGGCGAGGTTGGTGCCGGATCTGGTGACGCCAGTGTCAAGGAAGATCAAGAAGTATATCCAAGGATTATCAGCTGACATCCGCAGGCATCTGATTGCTACCCAGCCAGGTACCTTTCAGTTGGTGGTAGACCTGCTGGGTAGATTGTATGATGAAAAAGAGGAGTCTGTGGGGGTTGAGATGAAGAAGATAGGTGGTGGTGACATGAACTGGAGAAGGAAACAGTTTGAGCATGGTGGTTTCACCTCGAATAGCAAGAAGGCAAAGGTTGATGATCGAGGGTGGTTGCAGCAGGCTCTGTGAGGAAGAGGTGCGATAAGTGTGGGAGAGAGCATACTAGCGAATACATAATGGGATTGAATGTTTGTTTCAAGTGCGGGAAGCCTGGTCACATTACTAAGGATTGTAAAGTGGCGATGTGCTATAACTGTGATGAAGTAGGTCACCTGAGTCGGGAGTGCAAGATGCCAAGGGCCAAGGGTTCTAGAGTGAAGAAGTGAACGGAGGATGGAGGATAGAAGGAAACTACAAGAGCATTCATGATGACGTGGGAGGAGGCCTTGGTAGACCCCGAAGTCGTGTCAGCTATGTTTCTATTAACCAAACTTATGCCTCTGTATTATTTGATTTTGGTGCTAGTAGAAGCTTCATTTCTACTTCATTCTGTGCTAAGTTGCCTGTTAGTAGTAGAAGTATCGATGAACCTTTTGACGTAGAGACTGCTATTGGTAAGTCCACTAGAATACTAATATGATAGGAGATTATTCCATAGAACTAGAAGGCCATAGGTTTTCTGTAAATTACATGTGATGCCCCTAGGAGGATTCGATGTAGTACTAGGGATGGATTGGTTAGTAACCTATGAGGCGAACATCGTATGTCGTAAGAAGATGATTTGATTAGTCATGCTGATGGAAGTTTGGTGACAATTTATAGTGATCGCATTATTGCGGTTCCTAAGGTGATTTCAATGGCGGTGGTAGAAAGTTACATGAGACGCATATGTAATGCCTACCTTGTTTATGTAAAGGATGTGGATGCGTCAGTACCACAATTATCTCGTGTACTAGTGGTGTGCGATTTTCCAGACGTGTTCTGAGAAGATTTACCAAGCATGCCACCAGATCGCGAAATTGAATTTGAAATTGATTTGATACACGGTGCTCAACCTGTTTGCAAAACACGATATCGATTACCTCCGACCGAGATGATACAACTAATCGTTCAACTACAGGAGTTGATGGATAAAGGGTTCATCCGACCGAGTGTCTCTCCTTGGGTTACTCAAGTCTTGTTTGTTAAGAAGAAAGATGGTTGTATGAGGATCTGCATAGACTACCAGAGTTGAACAAGTTAACGGTGAAGAACCGATATCCTCTAGCAAGGACTGACAACTTGTTTGATCAGCTCCAAGGTGCCAGTTGGTTCTTAAGGATAGATCTCCCATCTTGCTACCATCAATTAAAGGTAAAGGAGCGAGATATTCCTATGACAGCTTTTCGCACATGATAAGGACAGTACGAATTTCTCCTTATATCTTTTGGTCTAACTAACACGCCAACTGCCTTTAGGGATTTTAATGAACCGACTGTTTCAGCCAATGTTAGACAAATCAGTGATCGTGTTTATTGATGATATCCTGATTTATTAGAGAAATGAGGAATATGTTGGTCCATTTGATAAACAATGTTAGTTGAGTCGTTCAATATCATAAACAATAACAGACAACAAAGATGAAGATGAGTAAGAACAAGCTAAATGTATTCTAAAATAAGCAATAATGATGCAATATAATCAAAAGAAGAAAAGCTCAATATATTTCAGTGAATAACAACTTACAAAAGTCTTTTGCAACACAAATACTCTATTAGGGTATTTGCAAGGGCCCCTAACAATGAACAAAATCAATTCTATATATAGTAGTACTAGTTTCGCAGACAGTTTCACTGTCAGCGAAACTGTGCTGCCAAAACTATAGTTTCGCCCGGAAGAAACAACAGTTTCGCCGGGTGAACTTAAACAGGTGACTATGAGCGAAACTGCAGTTTCGCTCATAGTTTCGCTGGACTACAAAACATCAGAAACTAATCAACATACAAAAGTAAACTAACATTAAACCTATTACAAAGTAACATAAACATAATCTAGTCTAAGGTGAGTCCAACCTATACTTTATCTTCAATACTCCCCCTAGGTTGGATCTCACCGCCTTCACTTGTATTGATTTGTCTACTCAGCTCCAGTCTCTCCCACTGCATCTGATGTATCTTTATCTACTCTTGTGGCATCACCCTTGGGAGCTTTAGCAACTAATTCACTCTTGTCACCTCCTGCTTCATTAGCTCCCTCAGAACGAGCACTAGTTTGCTCAAATTGTTTTGTTAAGTCCTGGATATCCATATTCAGATCATCTTGAGCTCTCACCTTCATCTAGCTCCTTCACTTCAGCTCTCATACCCCGCACTTTGTTTGTAACAACCATAACAGACTGGCTTCTTTCCTTGTCTCCTCCCCTGCCCATGCTTTAATGTGATTCTCATAAAGTACCAGCAGGTCCTCATCACAAAATGTGAATAGCTCCATAGGATCAAATCGCCTGTACTCTATCCCGTCCTTCACCCTAATCACAACCTCCCCCGTGTTGTTATCATAGAACCATTTCTCAAAACCTTGTACTCTTTAGGGGAGGGGATCCGACAATCTAAGTCTGTGCACAGTTCTCAGGGGTTTCACACTCAACACTATCTTTCCTTTACCCGTCTCCTAGTCTTTTTCCTTATTAGGCCTTCTCTGTTCAGCCTTCATGAAGCCAAACGACTCAAAATTATCATTCAGCCCATTCTTGATCTCCTTCTCCAACAACTTAGCTCTCTTACTAAGATCAACATCCAGTAGTGGCAGCACTGCCAACCTTCTCAAGTCCTATTTTGGCAAGGTCTTGAAAGCCTTCCTCTTATGCATATATGTAATTCCTCCCCCTCTCCTCTTTATCATATACATTTTGAGGCCGGGGTTATACTTCCAACTAATAATTCACTTATTAACCTCTTTCTTGCTCAACCCTTCCATGTTTTGAAATAGGGGAGTCAACTCCTCAGGCTCTTTCCCTCTCACAAACCAATCCTCCTTTTCCACCTCAATCATATCATTCTCATCATCTGCTTTCTTCATTACATATGTTAGTGGTCTTTCACCCACTTCATAATATTCAGGCTCAGAGTCATAATCTACCAACTGTTTATCATCCTTTTCTTTATCAACCAATCCCTTCTCAATTGTTTTCTCAACACCTTCAGTATGTTTTGGGAACACTTCTTCTCCTCCAACCTCATCAATGTTTATCCCTATATCAACAAAACCAGCCTCAAACACCTCTTCTAAATTCTCCATATTTATAGTCTCCTTCCTTATTCTAGAACCTCCTGCTTCCTCAGTCGCTGCACCAGATGTGCCCTCTCCTCCCCGGGAAGATGTACTCATGTTTAGAAATAGGTATTTGGAAGTATCAGTCAAATCCTCTAACTCATGTTGAGTTAGCTGATTGGGCAGGCTGGCTGCAACCTTCAGTTCATCTACTTCCTCAAGCAATCCTTTGATCACTTTGTTCTGATCCACCAACATCTTGGTCATACCATCAATCACCTCATCCTTCTGCCTTTCCCATAACTCTTGATTGGTAAGTTTTGTCTTAATCATGCTCAACTCATTGGCCAGATATGTGTTGAAGTTTCTTATCACGTCCTCATCCAATCCGACTGTTCCTTCCATTCTCGAGGGCTCAGTAAAAGTTTGGTATCAGTGTTTAGTCCTCCTATCAGTTTCTCCCTTATCAGCTTTCTTCTTAGCCCTCTTTTCTTTCTCAGCTCTGGCCTCAGATGCCATCTCATTAATTTCATCCACAAACACATAATCATTTTCCTTTGCATATCTCTTCCTTTTCTTCGTAGCTTTAGACTGTTTGTGCCTCATTTCTTCTGCTCTTTTATCCTTAGACTCAATTACCCTCCTGATATAATCCCAACGTTTCGGAGGATACATATTTTCCCAGAGATGAGTGATCTTCCCGCTCAAGTCATGTCTAATTGCACAACAGTCTGCAAAAATGATGGTGTTCATCGATACTAAACTGTTGATTTCTCCATATCTATGAATGTTGGGAATGAGTTCTCTACCATACAGTCAAATATTAGTCTTGCAATGTTGGCCTTATCCCCTTTGTAGCATATCACCATGGCTTTTTCCCAGTCCAAGTTTAGCCCGTCTGATCCACCTTTACGGTGATCTAAGCACATGGTAAACACGTGGGCTATATATCTCCACTCCTTGGAGAGAAAGGACTTTTTGATTTCCTTTCTCGTGCCAAACGGAGGTCCCTCATATCCTATTGACCTAAAGGAATCATATACTACCTGATCATATAGTATCACCTCCTCTCCCGTATCCTCAATGAGTCTTAACACCCTCGATATAACATCAGTAGTAATGATCAGGTCATTCTCCAACACCGTAGCTCAATGAGTCTTAACACCCTCGATATAACATCCTTTGTGAATTGGCTCTTGTGTCATACTCAGCTGTCCGCTAAAAATCTCTGATATATAAGTCATATATTGTAGGGGAACGTGAGATCGCGTAGACGATTGGAGATCTCTACGACTAGGGCTGTACAAAAAGTTCGTGGCTCGAAGTTCGCTTGAAGTTTGCTCTAGAAAAGCTCGAAAAAAGCTCAGCTCGAAAAAAGCACGTATCCAAACGAGCCGGCTCGGCTCGGCTCGAATTCTAAACGTGCCGAACTCGAGCCAGGGTTAGCTTGGCTCGTGCTCGGCTCGTGGCTCGGTTCGTTGGCTCGGCTCGTGACTCGGTGCATATAATATACGTATATATATATTTATATAGTATAACAAAAAATATTATTATTACTACTACTATTATTATGATTATTATTTTTATATTAGGATTTTAGAATAGTTTTCTTAAAATAAAAATGGATTCTTTTTAGAAACATTTAATATTTTGTTTAAAAAAATATAAACTTGATAGTAAATTGTTTATATTCAAAATTATGATCTTTGTTACCTAAGTACGGAGTACTCAATAAAAGGTAAAAGCCCTAATATATTTTTTTTATGTTTTTATATAAATTAACGTGAATTTTTTTTAAATCGAGCCGGCTCGAACGAGCCACGAGCTAGCTCGAGCTTTTCACGAGCCGAACTCGAGCCGGTGTTTTGAGCTTGTTAAAATTTCCGAGCCGGCTCGGCTCGGCTCGATAAGCTTCGAGCTCGAGCTCGAACCCATCCTGGCTCGGCTCGGCTCGGCTCGTTTACAACCCTATCTACGACCATCGTATGCAGTCTCTAAAACCAGTAGCTTTCGGATGAGTGTCATCTAAGATGGCAGTAATGTTGTTCCTTTAATCAAACTTTAGTTTTGCCATTTAATCTGAAAACCAGATGAAACGAATTAGAATGATATATTAAACAATAATATTAAAGGTAAATAACAAGAAAAAGATTAAAATTAAACAAAAAAATAGTTTCACTAGCTGAAATTATACTTTCGCAGAAAAAATTGTAGTTTCGGCAAGAGAAAAAGTAATTTCGGTAGCAGTTTCTTATTAGTTTCGGCATGACAGTGTAGTTGATTCAACATGCCGAAATTATAGTTTCGGTGCAGCGAGACTAAAGTTTGATTTGCGAATCTGTTAAGTTCGCTCGTACAGCATGACTACACAGTTTTGCTGAGAGATCATAAACTTTCATTTAGTTTCGCTGGACTATCGGTACTTTCGCAGTAAGAACTGTGAGAGAACAGAAGAGTCTCAATCAAATAAACCCAAAATGTTGCCATAAAACCTAGAAAAGACTAAGGTCCTGAGTTCAAAACTCACTTGCAAAAGTGAATCAATGAACAATCGATACTCAAAATCGCAGAAACTTAGATTCGCATTAAAAAGGAGCAGAAAAACCCTAAACGACTAAACCTTGAGTGTGCGAAAATGAGAGAATAGTTTTATAGATTGAGTTATATAGCACATAATTTTGCAGCAGTGAGACTATAGTTTCAATTTCGCTACCGTTTCAATATCGCAGCAGTGAAACTATAGTTTCGCCGTGCGAAAGAATCGGCGAAAGAACCGTCGAACCTACAATTTCGCCGTGCGAAACTACCAGCGAAAGTATAGTTTCGCTGGAAACCTAAAAATTAAAAAGAAGTTTAATTTTGTTTCCTTTTCTTTTATAAATATAAATAAAAGTCAAAAAGAATTTCAAAAAGAATTAAAAACAAAGTAAACAAAATAAAAGAAATCAAAAGAAATTGCCCCACACGACCACACCAAAATGCATATAGTTTTAACGTACACAAAGAAAAGAACATAGGGAAGAACAAGAAGCTGAAAAGATCTTCTGGGGAGTCATAGTTTGATTGGATTGCTGATATACTTGTCCTTTTAAGCTCATGCCTTCTACTTTTCAATAAGTAACCCGCAGCTACTGTTATCATGTTTTGGCTTATTAAAGAAGACATTGAGTGACTCAGTCAACACAGATATTTGGCAAAGAAACTTGTACTATCCTCATGATATATTGAACAAAAGACACGCTCAGCTTGACTAGAACCAACAAAGATCCTCTTTCGAAAGAAGAAAGTTCCTTATAGGCAACAGATGATGAGAGCTCCAGGTTAGTACTCTCATACAGCAGAGGCAATCATCATATTGTACCAATGAAAGCTCCAGGTCAGTACTATCGTACAACAGAGGAGTTCATCACGTTGCGTCGATGAGAGCTCCAGGTCAGTACTATCGTACAACAGAGGAGATCATCTCTTTGTGCCGATGAGAGCTCCAAGTCAGTACTTTCATACAGCAGACGAGATCATCACTCCAGGTCAGTATTATCGTATAGCCGAGGAGATAAGCACAAACACAAGACACAAAAATGCACAGATGGGCTTCTTAGATTCAAAGATGGATAACAATATAGCTTTTGAGAACGAAATGGGTGATTTAGAAATAGGGATACTTTCGATAAGAACAGCACAATACAGAGATGCTCCGTTCTCAACCCATTTTAAACAAGGACTTGAAACTTTATGAAGGCCAAAGATGTCAAGAGGATTATCCGAGTCGTCACGTTTCTTACTCTGTTAGTTAAGCTACAATATTACTGTCTACTTTGCTTTCGAGCTGAACCTATCAAGCAAATCCTAACATGATATTGTTGACCTCCTTCACATCGTCTAGACATCACAGTGAGTTAGATGATTTTTGCAAAAGAAAGCAAGAGAAACATTTATTATTCTCCCCCGAAATTTCTACGACTCAACAAGATGGAAAAATTTCTTAAAAATAATATATAAATCATTTTTTTATTTTTTTCATTTTTTTATTTTTTTATTATATATGAAAAATGATGAAGGACGATGGAGCATACAGAAAAATGAAAAGAAGGAAAGAAAATAACAAAAGAAATATAAACAATATGTTCACAGATTGTTTTAAGGAAAATTATTATAAAATGATATTAATCCTAACATCGAGATCAATTCATAAAAAAGAAGTTTATTAAAAGTTTTAGTGAAAAGATCTGCTTTTTGATTTTTTTGTATCAATGGGAATAATATCAATGAAACCCTTTTCCTGAGCATCACGGATTGCATGAATCTGTGTCTCGATGTGCTTGGCTCGGGAATGATGAATAGGGTTCTTGGCGATGCCGATGGCTGCTTCGTTGTCATAGAACCACGGAGTATGGAGAAAGTTAATCCATAGTTAATAATCTGGTGCTGAATCTAGAGCATTTGTGAATAACAGCTGGAAGCAGCAACGTATTCTACTTCTCCCGTAGAGAGAGAAACAGTGGTCTGTTTCTTGCTTCGCCATGATACCAGACAATTGCCCAAGTATTGACAGCCTCCGGTAAAAGATTTTCTGTTTAACCTACAGCCATTAGAATCACTATCAGAATAGGCATGTAAGTCAAAATTCCCACCACAAGGATACCAAAGACCTAAACGAGAAAGGCCTTTAAGATAACTAAAGATTTGTTTGACATCCTTTTCATGAGACTCTTTTGGGGCAGATTGGTATCGAGCACAATATCCTACAGCAAAGGTGATGTCAGGACGACTTGCTGTAAGATACATAAGGGAACCAATCATGGATCTGTAGAGATGAGGATCAATAGGTTTCCCGTTCTCATCAGGAATGACACATGTTTGAGCAGTAAATGGAGTCATATCAGAAGAAGCGTCATCCATCTTGAATTTCTTCAAAATTTCTTTAATGTACTTCTCCTGATGAATGAGAATTCCCTCTAGCTTTTGTTCAACTTGCAACCTGAGGAAAAAAGTGTTGGGTTTGTTAGAACACTAAAACATAGTTTAACCTTTTAAATTTTTCAGAAAACACAGCGGATGTAAAGGATTATAACATGTTTATAATCTGAAAACTTTGTGTTCTAAATGTGGTTTTAAGGTGAAAAACAAAACCCAAAAACAATAGGATCTTAAATATATGAATGGACAAGCTATGAACACATAAAACGTATATAAAATCACAGCCATATGAGGCTGTGATTTGCTA
>BJCO01398368.1:0-15225 GCA_018326465.1 Flaveria floridana | reverse complement strand
AATAATAGTAATAGTAATAATAATAATAATAATAATAATAATAATAATAATAATAATAATAATAATAATAATAATAACAATAATAATAACAAAAATAATAACAATAATAATAATAATAACAATAATAATAATAATAATAATAATAATAATACTAATAATAATACTAATAGTAATACTAATAATAGTAATACTAATAGTAATACTAATAATAGTAATAGTAATAATAGTAATAGTAATAATAGTAATAGTAATAATAGTAATAGTAATAATAATAGTAATAATAGTAATAATAATAGTAATAATAATAACAGTAATAATAATAACAGTAATAATAATAATAATAATAATAATAATAATAATAATAATAATAATAATAATAATAATAAAAATAAATAATAATAATAATTATAATAGTTCTTCCTTTTCTTAATTTCACTACTGTTAAGATATTTAAAAGCATTTTGTTTTTAGTGTTATGAAATCTCAAACACGACCTATTTATCCTATCTTCTTTTTAAAGTGTATTTCTAGTTCCGTGTCATAAATACTAGTGCCACAATCCATCGTGAAATCTGCGACAAAAAAAAAAAAAAAAAAAAAAAAAAAAAAAAAAAACAGTTTTAGTCTTGTGATAAACTGTCAAAACATTTTTTCTTTTCCACTTCGTGAGGCATTATTTGAACTAGTTGTTTGGTTCATATATTAATAATACGTCACTAAAACTCAACTTCACGCGTTACAACTTTAATAGTCACTTCAACCTTTTCATTTCATCAATCTTTCTTGGTCTGTAGTTGCCTTTTTTTTCAACATATTTTCTTTAACCATACCAAATTAATTTTCACTTTCATAAAGGATCTAACTCTAAAATAACAATAAAGGAAAACAACATATTTAAATTCTTATAATTTCTCTAACTTTACAAATTCCTATTTCATTGTAGATGCAATAATATTAAAATCCACGTCATCACTCATCAAAGAATTCTTAGATTCATATCAATATCCATTAGGGGTGCTAAGCGGGTCATGTTCTCATGTTGTCTTCTCATGTTGTCTTCTCATGTTGTCGGGTCTAACTGACGCAAACCTGGAAATATTACATGAACCCGAACACGACTTGAACCTGAAAATTGTGTCAAAAGTGTCAACCTGAACGCTATACGAAAATTACGGGTTGACGTGAACACGACCCGATTGACCCGAGTTTTTAACTTTTTATATATTTTTTCACATATTTCAAAAATACCAATTAATATAAAACAATGAAATCTTATGTCAATTTTCTATTTTAATTTTAGATTTTAAAATAAAACACATAAGAAACTTAATTTGTCACAAAATATATAAAAATAATAAAATAAATAAAAAATAGGTCAAATGGGTCAACCCGAACTCGACCTGTTTAGCTAAGTAGGTTCACAGGTTCGACCCAAACCCGTTTATGGTAAACCTAAACCCACAAATTTCATGTTAGTTTCGTGTCGTGTGTTCAGGTCATGTCAGAAATTCAGGCCCCTAATATCCATAATCACATGAAAATGTTGACTAAAAACAACATACGCCAAAGCACAAGTTTTTTTAGTTTTATGCTTAAACGTTTCTAGAATAGATACAAACTAGTATTAAGTTCTCCGTATTGCAGTTGAGAGCGTAAAACCATACCAAGTAACACCAATGACACACCACCGTCAGTGACCAACAACACCGAAAAAACTCGTATTAAAAAAGAAATAAAAAATGAAAAAAATAAAACTAAATGAAAGTATACATAAAACGTTGAATCAGACAGAAGAAACATAAAACATATAAAAACAATAAGTTAGTTGATCTAGGACCAACGCATTGCGATGAGCCGTTAAATAGGAAAAAATTAGCATAAAAACGTTAAACCACGCACGAACACCACGACCTGACTAGCAAAATTTAGACCGAAACATGCTTACCACTAATGCATATGGCGCAACCCATAGTGCTTACCAAAGTTGGTAATTAGTATTTATATAATATAATTTTCTCGCATAAAACTAATCTATGTGGTTCGAAACTGTATTTTCCAAATCACTTTTAAACTTAGTATCTTTATCTTCATATCAATCTAATGCTTTTTCAAAGTGGTTAGTTTTTCTGTTATATCAAATGTATAGTTCCATCCTATGCTGCAATCAAAACATAAGACTCAATTTTTAGCACTATAAGGCACAATTTAAACCTTTTTAGTACAGTGAGAGACCATCTAATGTATCTGTGTATATAAGATCTATGTAGGGATACTATCATTCAATCCATCCCTAAAATTGTATTAAACAAACAAATTTAAACCATGATATTTTTCGTGTAAGGTCCAACAGCAGAAAGTAAACAAAAAAATGTATGCATATATTATAAGTTTTCAAGTACTTATGTATGTTTGGTTTCACTTATAGTTCAAAATCTGTCTGGCTATTTACAATAAGTTTATACCAGTCACCGGATACAATAAGTTTGTTGATTTAGCCTCAATCTGAAATGCTGCAGTTGTGTATGATCATGTCAATGCGCATCAAAAAGTTGATTATGATCACAGAAGTAGTGGTCTGCAGCAAAGGGCTCCTGCGGTCGAGAAGAACAACATTGTCACAGTCACAACTAAACAAACTTGTGTCCCATCTCAGACATTTCTGATCAAATCATCAAATACCAACAATCATTGATGATTGATTAACTTGATCTTGTTTGCCTTTTAAGAGTCCAATTGTTCTCGATAGCACTCGCACAAGACCTGCAAGATCTTATCCATTGATGGGCGTTTGTCTTGTGGTTGCAGACAGTTTGAAACAAGTTGAGCCAACATGAATGCTCCCTTTGGAGGATGATTATCATCTTGAAGCTGTGCGTCCACAATCTTTGCCAAATTTTTCTCATCTGCTAGCAATGGAGCGGCCCAGTTTAGCAAATTGTGCATTCCTTCTAGTCTGTTCCGGTCAAATACCTTCATTCCTGTTAGTATTTCCAGCAGTACCGCTCCAAAAGAATATATCTCGTTCTTCATCGCAAAATCTGCAAAAGTTGCCATTCATTCATTAGTCCTTTTAGCATGGGGGCATAATTGAGTTTATTGATAAAGAGTTGAGTAAACTACATCACAAGTTTTGAGAATATAACTAAAAAACTAGCTTCAAAGCAGAACATACCATTACTATAATGTCCTACGAGGATACTCACATCAGCCACATAGCGATACCACTCAGGCGAGGCATAATGTACACCCATTTCGAACGTGTATGAATCACAATCCAAAAATGAGTTGTTCACCTCAAAATCTCGGAGGAGGGCATTACAATTCTGGGAGGTACATATATAAAAAGAATGTAAAAGTAATGTTATGTTGAAATGCAAATGAAGCATATCAAAGAAAGTCTTATTTACCTTGTCCACCAATATACAAGAGGTCTGAAATTGTCTGTACGCTGGGCGTCCCTTGTTATGCAAGAAAGACAGGCCCTGAGCTGCTCCTATTGCTATATTGAGCCGTGTAACCCAAGAAAGTGAAGTTGTACCTGTCTCTGCATATATGGAACGAACACATACGTTACGCTTCTAAGAGTACAACAGAATGACTCAAAAGCAGAGTCACATATGTAGGAACATATCAACAAGTTTTGGTCAAATGCAAGGTTCTTTAACATATACCAAATTGTGATACTGAAGTGTGAAGAATTCCTTGAATTTGTATAACTATAAGAGTTCCTTACCTCCAAAAAGAAGTCCATGTAAACTCGTGCCCGGAACTAGCTCGTAAACACAGGACAATCTTTGTTCATTCAGGTAATATCCAAAGAGTTTGACAAGGTTGGGATGAATGAATTCATCATGTTTGAGATCCAGCTGCACATCAAAATATATGTAAATTTATAAGTTTGCACTAACTGAAAAGGCAAAAACTAAATACTATTTTGAAATTCATTCATAATCAGAGAATGTAACTGGTTGATATTGTCTAATATTCATTATATGGTATCCAAAATAAGTCCCACGTGATGGTTTTTTAGGTTGAAAAGAGGTGTATGTTTCAAGTTACCTTAGATGTCCCTATTAGCCTCGTCCTAACGTACATAGGCAAGCCAACACCAGGTCTTGTCGGGGCATATGTTGTTTCATCGACCCAACCTTTGTAAATGGTTTCAAGTGAATGTTGGGAGAACTTCTTGCGATTGCAATTATTTGTGGCCATTTCCAATTCAGGAAATGTGAAAATCCTTAAACAATGATTGCCGTTGTCTGTTGCTGTTACCGATTCATCATATGTGAAAATCCTTAAACTTTGATTGTTAGATTTCAGAGCAGAAATTTTAGATTTATTTCCCTCTGCATGAGCATGAGCCGGCATCATGCTAGCTTTTCCTGCGAAAAAACATCTTACCTTGTTAAAGATTTTTCCATCATTAACACCAGAACGAGCCCTTTCTCTTTCTTGTGATAGAATAGACTCGAGCTTGGCCACAACCTGCGCCATCGTAGGGCGTTTTGTTGGTTCCTCATGCAAGCATTCAACTGCTATGCTTGTAAATTCCTTCAAGCATTTTTTTGAGATCTGTCCTATCAGTCTACAGCTAACAATTTTATCAAGTCTTCGCGCTTTGACATGGGCTTTAGCCCAAACTGCCAAGCTTCGTTGATGCTTAGTAAGTGTTTGATCCACCGCTAGCTTACCAGACAACACCTCAAAAAGGACAACCCCAAAGGCGTAAACATCAGAACTTGTTGTCAACTGTCCGTTTTGGCAGTAGCATGGATCCATGTATCCAAATGTACCTTTAAAATTGCCTGAAATGCTGACAATAGTTCCTGTCTGATGTTTTGTGCCCACTTTCACCAATCCAAAGTCAGCAATTTTAGCCTCAAATTCTGAATCCAGCAAAATATTGGAGGGCTTCACATCGCGGTGTATCACTCTACGTTTAGTTGATGTACCTTTGTGAAGGTAGTGTAACCCCCAAGCTGCACCTATGAGTATGCTTAGTAGTCTTAACCAAGATAACTCTGTATCACCTTTGTGGATATGATCTGCAAGGGTCCCATTGGGCATAAACTCATAAGCTAAGACCATCTCATGTCCTTCACAACAATAGCCGATCAACGACACCAGATTAGCATGACACAGTTTAGAAAGGAGCTTAACTTCAGCCTCAAACTCACGTGCTCCTTGCCGAGGTGTTGAATTTAACTTCTTAATTGCAACTTCTTTTACTGACCCAAACTTGTTGAGAGATTTGTAAACCTTGCTGAATCCCCCACTGCCAATAAGTAATGCCTCAGCGAAGTTGTTGGTTGCCAGTTGAATGTCTGCAAGTGTAAGACGTTGACACGTTTTGTCTGGCAGTATGTTTGAGGCGTTGGTATCACCGATAGGTGCCTCTGATGTCATTCTTCTGTATATACTTTGAATCTGCAATATGCCTCTTTACTGTGTAACACAGAAGCCAAGCTTCAGACTTGGTAACTGGCTTTAACACCCCAACCCCAACCGGCTAAAGCTAACGTACCATTACTTATATAGTTATATCCCTTTGTAAACTTACAAAATTTTATATTTCCCCGATGCACAAGTTTTCAATGCGTTCAATGTTGTTCAAGCATGATCTCAATGTTTTCAAAACCGGAACAAACTGGTTGATTTACTTGTTCACTTGTCGGATCGGTTGAACTGGTTCAACCGAATTTAAAATAATCTAATATCTAATGATGTTAGAATAATTAGACTTATATACAACTGTAGGTGAAATACAGCTCTATGCCATATATGCCATATAGCTTTTTGGGAAACATGAAAAATTATTGAGTAAACTTTAGTTTTGCGTGATATCTGTGCGTTTGCTACACAAAAAAGCTTTTAATTCAAAATCTTTGTTTTGTTATCTGTGGTTTTCAATTTGTCTCGATTAACATCAACCTACTAACTCGGTTAAATATTTCTTTGAAAATGAAAGGTATTTTGATCTCTTTTTATATATAAGAACGACTTATGCATGTGATCTTTTTATATATATAGGTAGAGATGTATCTACTTAAGTTATTGGCAAATAAACAATTGAAGAAGCAGAAGAACCTGAGTAAGAGAATTAAGGATCGATGCAGAGGGGATCGACGGACGATGCCTGAGTCCCGACCGTTTTGCTGCTGCTGCTGCTGCTGTTGACGGAGTATAAGCAGAGGCCAACGGCGAACGAGAGTCGTCTAGTGATGGTGGTTTAATTAAAGTTCAGCAGCCTTGTTTAAAGTGATTGATGAATGATATGATGGAGGCACAATAATAAGGGGTTGGTTACTTTGTTTTATAAACTTAATTAATAAACTATATATAATATAGTAAAGAGCCGTGTGGGAGGGGTTTAGAAATGAAATCTGTGATTTACAGCTGGATTTATAAGTATATCACTAGTCCTTTGATTAAGTGGTGGAGTGGTAATGGGGTGACATGTGGTACTAATTGACCCAGGTTCGAATCCCACCCTCCCCATTTAATTTCTGCAACATCCAGGTGAAGGGTTTCGCTCGGGGTTTCATCCCGGGTCCGATCCTGATGAGGGGCGAGGGTTTACGGATTCAATCCGGTTCCCGCGCATCTGGGGGGTACGACTTTCGACTGACGGCTAGGTCCAGGGTAACCAGTCCCGATAGATCGTCAGGTTTGGAGTACTCTGCCGTTCAAAAAAAAAAGTATATCACTAATTTCTTTTTACCTTTTTTTATTTATTATTATATTGTAAGGGTAGTGGAAGTGAAAGTGAAACTACTCCCAGTATGGACTATGGAGTGTTAGTTTTGGTGGATACTTAGGGGTTGTTTGATTTGTTTCTGACCCGTTTGACCCACCGATCTGGTCAGACGTGGAGGCCGGTCAGCGTGTTTGATTCCCCCGATTCGCTTCTGACCCGGTCAGCTCCTTCTGACCCGGTCAGCTCCTTCTGACCCATGCCTATTTTGACCCTTACCCGGTTAGTTTTGAAGAAACCTCTTACTCAGTCAGCCCCTGCTGCCGAGACTTTTCCGTCAAACGGCCCTTTAAAAAATTTAAATAAAAACAAAAATTCGTATACAGGCAGGCTACGTACCACCGAGTTGGTGGAGGTTCCGTCAGGTCGTTGACTCTACCCATCTTTTCATTTTATTTTTAAATTCTAAATATAACAACCCTGTATTTTTATTTCACAAAATTTATTATCTAAACAAAATTTATTATCTAAAAATATAACATTTTCTGATTCAAAAATATCAAAATTCATAACTTTTTTTTCTCTATTTATATATGGATTACAGTATAAACATACTTTCAAGTCATTTTTCCTTCTCTTTTACTAATCTCTTTTGATTCCTTAATAGAATAAACAGTAATTATAAAGTTGGTTTTGTTGGGTTGATAACGAGAGTATGTCGATCAGTACCCTCCAAGATTACATCTACTTGGTGAGGAAACCGCTCAGGCGCAACATAATGTGCATCCGTTTCGAACGGGTATAAACCAAGAGCCACAAATGACTTGTCCACCTCAATCTCCTAAAGTCAAGCATTATAATCCCGTGAGGTTTATAAAAAGAATGTAAAATTGATGTCACGTGGAAATACATATACAAACATGTCAAAGACAGTCTTATTTGTTGGTGGATATGAATAAAAACATATGTTTACGATGGGTGAATGTAGAGAATTTGTTTTTTATAAATTATGATTCATCAAGTACAAATAAATGGTTTACAAGTTATTTATACATACAAACTTGACGGGTTATTCACAGGTCTTATCCGGATTACTTAACCACCAAAAAAACTATAATACCTAACTTATCTATTCTAAATATAATAATACAATTGTCACACTACCTTATGATAACATATAAATATACTAACTAATTTAGTTTAACTTTCAACATTATTTACCAGCATGTCTATCAATATGCAGTAAATTTATGAGCTTGCTCAATTGAAAAGGCAAACAAAAAACTGTTTTGAAATTAATATCAATCATCTTCTTTTAAAAAAAGATAAAACACTCAAAATATTAACACCACCCTCCATCATGAAACTGGTAAGAAAGTCGTTATCATCTTGTGAAACCCACTCAAAATACTTGTTTTCACTTCGTGAGGAATTATTTGAACTAGTTTTATATCCATGCGGTGGTCGGGTATGTTAATGTTATAATGAGATAGTTATATTTCGTTGCATTTTAAACAAAAATAATTTTGAGATAGTTAATAATGCTGAAATGGAAATGGTTAAAAACGTTAGTAGATCAAGTCAATATTATTACATATTTATTTCAAATTTATACATGTTCTAACACCATGTAAACACAAAACCTAGTGAACGGGTTCAACAACAGGTTGTAAGAACTGAACATGCTGGTAACACATGAAAATAAACATATGAAAATTCTTAAGATGCGTAAAAAGTAAACAGGCTGGAAACACGAGAAAAGAAACATAAGAAAATCCGTAAGATACTATTGACAATGAATAATGATGGAAGCTTATCATCTACTTGCTGTGTAAATTTTGAAGATGAAAATTTTGCCGTCCCTAACAATTCATCAAGGTTTTCAGGTTTTGTCACAACATCATAGGTAATGGTGAAGATGCACTCAAGATCTAAATTAGGAAAACACATGTCAAATTATGATTACGTTAGTAAATAAATGTAAGGGAAAATAGAAGGATAAATAAATCATTTGCAATAGTATGCGACTGAAAAATAAAAGTAACTACAACCTAATTTACCTATCAAGAGAACCAAGAAAATTACCAAAAAAGTAAACAGATAGAAGGAGAGTAATGCAATCCCAGACAGCTTTATAAGCCTTACATTTAAAAAAATCTTTTTCTCTGTAGAAATGAGATTGATGTTAGCTTTAGATAAGCAAACCAAAACTCAAACAACGTCATATATGCGGTTTTGATACGCAAACTCAAAAACCCCATCAGTCTTAAACACTAAGATCTAATCTTTCTTCTTACCTGCTTGACCAAAACCAGAGATAACAATTAGGAATCCATGAATCACATTTTTACATAATACCATCTTTTAGAAACTCTTAATTAAAAACTTCACCATAATTAGAAACAATTGAAGCACAAAAATAACCACAAATATGGATACCATATTCTTCATCCTAAGTTTTGATGGCATTTCTTTAAAATCCCTAACTTCTCCTAGATTAAACCCACCACCCCCATCATAACCTTCATTGTATCCCCGATTAACACGTAAAACTACTTTTTGTTGCACCAATCGATTGGTTAAAACTGATTAGATGGACTGATTAAGGGCATACCTTTTCAATTAACCTTGATGTTGTTGCTTTGATGTAAGATAGCCGAATCCAATGGTAGAATTGACTGGGGTAATGTTATTGCTTCAATTAAGGGCATGTTTGACTAAGTTTTTCAAAACTACTTATGACTTTTTGGAGGGGTAAAAAGACAAAAATATCCCTCTAAAAATCAGTAAAAGTTAAAAATTTTAACTTTTAAAGGGATATTTTTGTCTTTTTACCCCTCCAAAAAATCAGAAGTAGTTTTGAAAAGCAATCCCGAACACCCACTAAACCTAATGTTGTAGCCCAAATCAACTGGTCAAAATAAATTTGAGAGCGAGGGAGATCTAGAGCTCAACAAATGAAGATGAGGAAAACAATAAATCATACCCGGATGGATATCTTTTCTCTGGTGGCAGGTGTGGAGATAGAATCGGAAATATGACCGCTCATTTGACCTTTTTTATCCATTTTAGACACCAAATCAGAAATGAGAGGAAAATAGTTGAGGGAGGGGGTTTTTGTAGGCAAGGTTACAACGATGTGGGAGAGGAGATCGTGTTTAATCCAGGAGAAACTGCTACACGTCAAGGAGACGTGGATATAAAAAGTAGGAAGAAGAGGAACCGCTGCTAACTGCCGAAACCACCTTGTAACCGTCGTAACTGTCGAGTTTAAAGAGTCGGGATTTAATTTCAGCATTTTTCAACGGCAAAATCAATCCTACCAGTAGTTACACTCGCCGCTAGGAATATAATATATAATTAGTAGTTTTAATTTATACAACCATAGCGTTCAACCATTGCTTCAACTTTTCTAATATCAATTTTTCTTTTTTTTCTTTTTTTTTTGTAGTGGGCTCCTTTTTAAATTACATATTTTCTTTAACCATACTTCATAATCTGTTACTTTCATATCGGGATCTAAATAACAATAAAGAAAAGCAACATATTTAAATTCTTATTCATGTCTCTAATTCTTACCAAATTCTTCTTTCATTATAAATGAAGTAATATAAAAATCCATGTCTATCACTCATCAATTTTCTTAGAATCATATCAATATCCACTTATCCATAATATCATGAAAAACTTGACCAACAACAACATACATCAAAGCAAAAGTATCTGTAGTTTTACGTTTAAATGTTTCTAAAATAGATACAATTTTTCTCGCATAAAACCAAAAGATTTGGTTAGGAACTCGTATCTTTATATATCATATCAATCTAACGCGTTTTCAAAGTGGTTAGCTTTTCTGTTATATAAAATGTAAAGTTCCATCTTGTAAAGCAATCAAAACATAAGTTAGTGTTTTACTTGATTTTTAGCACCATAACTCACAATTTTAAACCTTTTTAGTACAGTGAGACTATATAATATATGTAATAATGGTGTATATAACTACTTTATAATGTCCAATTTTACTTATAGGTCAAAATCTGTTTAGCTATTTGACAAGTTCTTAAACAGCTTCAATATCAAACACGTTCAACAGGTTATATCAATTATCAGATACAGTAAGTTTATAGAGCTAACCTCAATATGAAATGTCACAGTTGCATATGATCATCACAATGCGCTACAAAGAGTTAATTATGATCACAGGGAGTACAACATTCTAACAGTTGCAATTCCTAAACCAACTAGCCTTTCATCTTAGACATTTCTAACTCAAATACCAACAATCATCGATGATTGATCAAGTTGATCTTGTTTGCCTTTTAAGAGTCCAACTGTTCTGGATAACACTCGCCCAAGATCTGCAAGATCTTTTCCATTGACGGGCGGTCGTCTTCTTGTGGTTGCAGACAGTTTGAAACAAGTTGAGCCAACATGAATGCTGCCGTTGGGGGATGATTATTATCCTGAAGCTGTGGGTCCAGTATCATTCCCAAATTTTCCTCGTGCGCGAGCAATGGAGTAGCCCATTTTACCAAATTTTGCTTTCCTTCTGGTCTTTTCCGGTCAAACACCTTCATTCCTGTTAGTAGTTCCAGCAGTACGACTCCAAAAGAATAGATCTCACTCTTCACTCCAAAACCTACCAAAGGAGTCATTCAATGGTTAGCCATTGACGCGTGCGCCACTAGCACGTCCTTTTAAGCATGGGGGCATAATTGAGTTGATTGATAAGGAGTAGAGTAAACTACGATCACAAGTTTTGAGAATATAACTAAAAAACAACTTCAAAGCAGAACATACCATCTTCGCATTGATGTGCTACCATAGTACCGTCAAGTTTTACATCTGCTTGGTAACAAAACCACTCAGGCGCAGCATAATGTGCATCCATATAGAATGTGTATGAACCCAGAGCCACAAATGACTTGTGTACCTCAAAATCCTGAAGTCGAGCATTATAATCCTGGGAGGTATGTATATACATAAAGAGAATGCAAATTGAGGTTATGTAGAAATGCAGAATGCAAGCATGTCAAAGACAGTCTAATTTACCATGTCCACCAATATGCAAGAGCTCTTAAATTGGCTAAATGCCGGATGTCCCTTCTTATGCAAGAAAGACAGGCCTTGAGCTGCTCCTAGTGCTATTTTCAGCCGTGCGACCCAAGAAATTGAAGTTTTACCTGGCCCTGCATATATAGAGCCTATACTTTATGCCTCAAAGACTCAAAGTCAGCTGATTTGTGCAAGAAGATGATGGAATGACTCAACACACGTGTTGGAACACATCAACAAGTTATGGTTTAAACTTTAATGCGATGCATTAAAACTAGAAGATTTTCTTACCTCCAAAAAGAAGTTCATCTAAAATTGCTTCAGGAATTAGCTCGTAAACACAAAACAGTTCTTGTCCATTTAAGCAATATCCTAAGAGTTTGACGAGGTTCGGATGATTGAATTCCTCGGGTTTTAGATGCAGCTGCATATAAGAATTTCAGTAAATTTATAAGCTTGCACTAATTGAAACTACAGAAACAACAAACACGTTTTGAAATTCATTCATAATGCTACCAAAGATAAGTCCTACATGTTCGTTACTTGGATTCAGAAGAATGTGTCTTTTCAAGTTACCTTAGATGTGCCAATACGCCTCTTCTTAACTAACATAGCCAAACCAATACCAGGTTTCGTTGGTGCATATGTCGTTTCATCGACCCAACCTTTGTAAATGGGTTCACATGAATATGTGGAGAACACGCGGTGTTTCCAGTTATTTGTTGCACTAACCAATTCAGCATATGTGTAAGTTCCTACACTTTGACTGTTAGATTTCTGAATGTACTGAGCACTAGTTTCAGATTTGCTTCCCTCCGCGTGAACGACCATCAAGTTAGATTTGTTTCCCTCTCCATGAGCTGGCATCAAATCAGCTTTGCTTGTGAAAAAATATCTTACCTTTTTAAAGAATCTTCCATCACCAACACCAGAACCAATGTTTTTTCTTTCTGTTGATAGAATGGCCTCAAGCTTGACCACGACCTCGGCCATTGTAGGGCGTTGTTTTGGTTGATTAAGCAAGCATTGGACTGCTATGCTTGCGTATTCCTTCAAGCATTTTTTTGAAATTTGTCCCACCAGTTTATGGTTGACAATTTCATTGAATCTTCCCTCTTTGAAGTGGTCCTGAGCCCAAACAGCTAAACTCCATTGATCTTCATCAAGTGTTGGATCTACTGCTTGCTTCCCAGATACCAACTCAAAAAGAACAACCCCAAAGGCGTAAACGTCAGATTTTCTTGTTAATTTTCCACTATGGAAGTAGCATGGATCCATATACCCAAATGTCCCTTTGACTAAAGTACTCACATGAGTTCTTGTCTGATCTATTGTGCCCACTTTTGCCAATCCAAAGTCGCAAATTCTAGCTGCAAAGTTTGCATCCAACAGTATATTGGAGGTCTTCACATCTCGGTGTATCACTCCATGTTGAGTTGACGTACCTGTGTGAAGGTAGTCTAGTCCACGAGCAGCGCCTATACATATCTTTAGTAGCTGCAACCAGGATAACCCTGTAACACCTTTGTGGAGATGATCTTTGAGGGTCCCATTGGGCATAAACTCATAAGCTAAGACCATCTCTCCTCCTTCGCAACAATAACCAATCAACGGCACCAGATTACCATGTCGCAGCTTAGAAAGAAGCTTAACTTCGGCCTCAAATTCACCCGCTCCTTGGCCAGATGTAGAAAGCAAGCGCTTAACTGCAACTTCATTTACTGATCCGAACTTGGTGAGAGATTTATAAACCTTACCGAATCCCCCACGGCCGATGACTAATGCCTCATCAAAGTTGTTGGTTGCCAATTCAATCTCTGCAAGTGTAAGACATTGACATGTCAAGTCTGGCAGTAAGAATGGGGAACTGGTATCCCTCATAGGTGCAACTGATATCATTCTTCAGATCTCTTAGCTGATATCTCTTTACTGCCTAATGAATTGACTTAGTGTCATTGACTTTGTACAACATTCCAAAAGTATAAAGTATCATGTCCACTAAAAGAGGATAACATTTTCTCCAATCAAAATGGAAAGATTCAACGTTATTCGTGTTTAATCATCATAAACTTTTCACTCTGCTCAGATTCAACATAATAAAGTTCATCATCATGGATTCTGAAATCAAAAACAAATTGTAATCCATAAAAACTGTAAATAGAATGGAGTTATTGGAGCTAAAATCAATATTATTATAACTCAAAGTGAATCAATTTCCATTTTTAATGGAAATTCGTTTGAACAAATATACAAACAGGTGAGTAGAAGAAGATAAATTATCTGCCTACTCGCTGCAGTAGTCCAATCCATTGGAGAAGATAAAGCACCAACTGAATGTTCGACCACAAACAATCTCTCTGAAGTCTCTTCTTCTTCTTCTTCTTCTTCTTCTTTTCTCCATTGCCAGTGCTTCTGCTACACAACAATGGCTGCAAGAGGTTAGTTTTGAACAACAATGGTAGTAAGAGCTTCGTTTTCTCAACAATTGTCTTTAGTTAGTTGTGGTTGTACTTAAACAGAAAGAATGAATCAAAAAGGCATCGATGAATTGAGAATATCTCCTCTCTTTAGTTTCTTCTTCTCTTTATCGATCTTTGCTTGATTACCGATTGTATCATAACAATGGTATCAGAGCAGTACATCCTTTTGACTGTGGGTTAAGATTAGGGCAACAAAGGTTACTGACATCAACAATCGAAGGAAAGAATCAGATGTTCTTGAGGAATTTCAGCAAACAGCTTCTACAGGCAGCAAAAATCGAATTAGGGCAACAGTTCGATCAAGTTCTTTTGGAGGATTTCAGCAAGCAATTTCTACAGTAGAACTACAGTAGTATAACAATGGTGTTCTTGTGTTCATGTGGGGGTTTGATATGGGAGAACAGGGTGCACATGTGTGGAACAAGTAGGTGTTCTTGTGGGGGGTTGCAATTTGAAGGTTGGGGTCATTTTTGTGGTTACAAACCAGATTATTCAAAACCACCAACCAATTATGAACTTTGGAGGGGTTAAGAAGTTATGATGAATGGATGGGATCACCGAAATGGGGAAAACAAAGTCCTAGCTTATTCAAAACCAAAAATCAAGAAACAGGAGTTCTAAACACTGCATCATCTATGAAAAAAATTCAAGAACTTCCAACAGACAGGTTCATTTCAAGATTACTGTAATTCATTTGATCTTCTACTTAAGAAAGTAATTCTAAGTGAGTATTATGCTACGAATTTATTCGTGGGGGGTCTCAAATCTGAAATTAGGGGTTGGGTTAAGTTCTTGAGACCAAAAACACTCCAAGAACCTTATGAAGGGGCAAAGAAACAAGATAATTTTCTTACCATTTTATGTGACAATAAAGAACTCAAGGAGGTAGATCACTTTTTTAGTGCGAATCATGATGAAAATTTTAGTGAAAATGAGTATCAAACCATTGATGAATCTGCAAATAGGGTTGCAATTCAAGAAACCATTTGTCAAGAT
>BJCO01398345.1:0-14073 GCA_018326465.1 Flaveria floridana | reverse complement strand
ATCAGATGTGTTGTGGTTGGTCATATCACAGACAGAACAATATTTGTTAAAATAACAATTTTTGGTGGAATGATTGTTCATGTCACAGATTGAGCAATATTGATTGAAAAAAAACAAATCTGTTCTATGATTTGACATTTCACACACATCACAATACATGTGTTTGTTTCTAGACAGTGGTCCTGGTGTTGATGCCTCAGTGACTTTACCAGTTTTGGACTGAGCCTCAGTTTTTGATTTTGATGAGGAATCATGATCAGCCCTTTTAGTAGTTTGTTTCACAGCACTACTAGTCTTGATTTTCTTTGATTGATTTTGCTTTCTTAAACTTTTCATATCCTCCTTTTCTTGTTGATTTACATGATTTTTATTAAAAATATCAAAACCAACTCCTTGCTTTGGTTTTGATGATTGAGGATCTGATCTGATCTTTGATTTTGAAACCAGTGAGATTTTACTTTTGATTTTTGGTGAAAATTGTCTGATTTGATTGAATTCTTTGGAGATTTGATCTCACAATCAGATCCACTTTTAGCAGATGGTGTCACAGAATCATCAGGTATCTTCTTTTCTTTGGAAATTGCAGGAACAAATTTCACAAAAGGCACTATGGATTTGACAGGACTTGTTGGGTTAATGACATTCACTATGTTGTCTGGGTACTCTTTGATTTTGATAGGATGACCTAACTTAATTTTCTCCTCATTTGTTTCAATGTAAATACTTGGTTTATTTTGAGGTTTAGTGATTTAAGTTACTATTGTCTTGGGTTCAATAGTTTTAGGTTCATTTTTATCAAAAAGAGTGACAGACTCATGCATGACAGTGTAATTATCATTATATGGTGGGGGACATGAATTGTATCCAATCCCAGTCATATCATTGTGCTCCTTCTGTGAATCAAGCATCTCTTGCAGCTTAGCTGAAGACAGTTGAAACTTTTCAAGTTTCACTTCAGTAACTGATTGCTCAGCTTTGGATTGAGCTAGCATTTCAGTTAGTTTTTCATTTTCAACTGCAAGAGTGTACTTTTCTCCATGCAGTTTTTCTATATCTGAGATGAGAGATTTGATTTTTATTTCAAAGCATTTGATTTCTCTTTTATACATCTTAGATTTTACCTTTTCTTCTTTGATTTTAGCAGCCAATTTGTGATTGTGCTCATGGTAACCCTGTAGTTTAGCAATACATTTATCACTACACAGATTAGATTTTACCTCAGAAAGCATTGGAGTTAGGCCATCATTGATGTGATCCATGAGAGCATGATTTTGGAATTGAGCCTTCACTTCCTTGGCATATAAACTCCAGTCACATACCCCATCTAGTCTGATGACAAGTGCATTTGAAGTAGATTGGTTGGTTCTATGAGCTTGATTTGTCAGTTGTGGCTGGCTCTGGTATGGATGTTGATGTTGTTGTTGGTGATGATATTGTTGTTGTTGATGATTGTTTGACTGATAGCTTGAGTTTGGTTATGATGTTGATTGGCCTGGATAGTTCCTTTGAAAGCTATTATTGTTTCTTCTAGGAGCATTGCATTCTCTTGAAAAATGGCCAGTCATACCATAATTGAAACATTTGACCTTGGATTTGTCATATCCAAGTTTTGTATTTTCATTCAAGCTAAGCTTTCTCCCTTTTCTGAAGAACTTCTTGGCTCTCATTGCTATCATAGCCATTTGTCATTGCAGATCCATTTTTTCCACATAATCTGGATCTATTTCTTCCAAGTCTTCTTGGATCAGGTGGGCAGAAGTGAGTCTACCTCCCAAGTATGCTTGAAAGCTTGCAAGAAAGGCATTGTAAGTAGCCTTTTGTTCTTCAGATCTTTGGTCTTCAGACATACCAGTGGGAGTCGCAGTGAACCATGTTGGTTGAGCTGATGTTGATGGCTTGTTTGTTGATGGAGCAGTAATGAAACCAGTTGTCTTCACTTGATCTCTTGAGGAGAGAAAATCATCATCTTCAGTAATGAAGGCATTTTCCACTGAGTGAGTGTCTGATGGAAATTTATATGCTTCAACAACTCTAGGTCCACCAAGGTTCCTGCTCCTTTCATCAAGTTCAAGAACTTCAGTTTTGGCTATCATGATGTCCAAGGTGGTACTCTCTAGATCAAGAGTGTTCTTTAGCATGGTAACATTTTGTTTCCAGCTTTCAGGAAGGCTGTGAAGCATTTTCTTGTTCAACTCTTTGACTTTATATGTAACCCCTATAATCTCTAAATCATTCACCAGCTGCATAAATCTATGCAGTTGTTTTGAGATTGACTCCCCCTTGGAGTGATAAAAGGTTTCATATTGATTAACAAGTTTATCCCTGTTAATTTTAGCTACTTCATTATTGCCTTCACACATAATCAACAGTGCATCCCACACAGCTTTAGTTGTTCCATACTTCTCAAGCCTTTTCAGCACATCCATTTTCAATGCTTGAGTTAGAATGGAATAAGCTTTGAGATCAATTTTTATCTTTTTGTAGTCATCATCATCAAGAGTAAGATCCTCTATGGGTATTCTTGAGGTTTTGTATAGAGTAGCTTGATCAGCAGAAAGTTTCAATGGAATGTGAGGCCCTTTATATATGGAAATCCAATAGTTCGGATCTACACCTGTAATGTAATTCATAAACCTAATCTTCCATTGCTTAAACTCATATTTGTGTTTAAGCATAGGAGGTTTAGGAGCATGACCAAGTTTAGAGAAATTATGTGAATCCATTTTAATAAGTTGTTTTTAACTTGTTTAGATACAGATTAGGTTGATTCTTAAGTCCACTTAGTCCAGTAAGTCCAAAACAGGCTTATGTAATCAGATCTGCTGAGTGTAGGTTAGAAATTTGTTAGAACTTCTTTTGTTGAGTTTCTGATTTAGTTTCTTATCTGATTTTATGGTAAAGCAACTGTTCACAGATTTTTTTTAGAGGTTTATGATGAATGAACAGTGACTATCGAAGTATTTCAGCAGATATTCAACTTGTATACTGAATAGAGGTAGTCGAACACTCTACCAGTAACTAAATCACCAGATCAATCGAGTTTAGCTTAGATCTATACAGATCTGAAGAAGAACCGAGAGCCAAAGCTCTGATACCAATTGACTGGGTTTTTGTTAGAATGAATTTCTTTGTTGTTGTGAAATAACAAGGACCGAATATGATGATTGAGTCAGTGATTATATGGCGGAATCATACAAACACAGAACATTGAATGCAAGAAATACTCATAAATGCACTTTGTATTAATTAAGATGAACAGATACAATAAATGCTAGGGTTTGAGCACTATACAGTAACCGGACACCTTGGGGACAAAAGACTGTGATATTCTGATTGTCTAACGTTAGACTAAAGTCAAAAGTCTAGGTCACCTCACATACGAGGTTGTCTATTCTATTTATAGGCTGACAGGAAGCCTTTACAAAAGACTATACATAATCTAGTCTAACTACAAAAGGTCTTCATTAGCATTTGTTTTGTTTATCCGCATTGACTAATGCGGATGTGTTAAACTTCATCAGCATTTGTTTTTCTTCAACCGCATTAGTGTTTGGTCATCAGCATTGACAAATTCGGATGAACAAACACTTGGCGCATTTGTTGTTGAGCATCCGCATTAGTTAATGCGGATGAGTAAATCCTTTGGCAGCATTTGTTCGGCTGTCTGCATTTGTTAATGCGGAAGAACAAATACTTGTCAGCATTTGTTCTTTGGTCATCCGCAGGTACAAATGCGGATAGCCGACACTTGTCTTCTTTTGTTGATGCAGATTTTTCATCCGTATTGATTTTTGGACTTGGGAGATTTCAGCAGAACAACCATCATTCACTACTTGAATTGGCATGTATGATCCTTTCAGGGTCCAACATTATGGGGCATTCCAAAGATGTAGGCCCCTGATGTTTGATGGGAATGGCATTGCTGCTGCTGCTCACCGATGGGTGAGGGAGATGGAGGCGGTACTTGATATTAGCAAGTGTCGATAGGATCAGAAGGTGAAGTTTGCCTCCTACTCATTTATGGATTCAGCCTTATGCTGGTGGACAACATTGTCCAGGCTGAGGGTAGTAGGGCCATTGGCAGGATAAAGTGGCCAGAACTGAAGAAGTTGGTGATTGAGGAGTTCTGTGCTCACAGGAGTTCGATAAGGTTGAGAGGGAGTTCCTGAAGTTAGAAGCGGGGACCATGACATACCAACAGTATACCATGAACTACAATGAGATGGCACAGCTGGTGCTAGATCAGGTAGATCAAGGGGTATATTCAGGGTGTGCCGGCGGATATTCACAGACATTTGATCGCCGCCCGGCCAAGTACGTTCAGGTCGGTGGTTGATCTGGTGGGGAGACTGTACAATGAGCGAGAAGCGGTGGTCGTGGTGGAAGCGAAGGAGAAGTGGAACAATGGGAATGGGAAGCGATTTAACAATGGTGGTTTTGTGGTTGGCGGTAAAAGAATGAGGGTTGATGATCGGAAAACGTTAAAAGGGGGAGAAAGGGCATGCAAGAATTGTGGGAAGGAGCATGCAGGAGAATGTAAGTGGGGATCAAATCTTTGCTTCAATGTACGAAGGAGGGCCATATGGCAAGGGATTGTCGCATGGTGAGGTGCTTTAACTGTGATGAGACTGGACATATGAGCAGGGACTGCACGAAGTTGAGGGTTGAGAGCTCCAGGGAGAGGAAAGAGACTGGGAAGGAGAAAGAGGGGCAGTGGGCCAAAGCCTGAGAGTTTACTATGACTCAAGAGGAGGCTAGGGTGGATCCTGATGTTATGTCAGGTACATCCCTAGTGAACCAAACTTGTGCCTCTGTGCTTTTTGATTCTAGTGCTAGTAGGAGTTTCATTTCTACTGCTTTCTATGATAAGTTTCCCGCTAGGAGTAGAAAGATTATGAACCCTTCGATGTAGAAACTACCATTGGTAAGTCTACCAGGAGTTCTAACGTGGTAGAGAAGTGTGAGCTAGAGTTGGAAGGTCATAAGTTTTCTGCTAGGTTGTTTGTGATGCCCTTAGGAGGATTTGATGTAGTCCTAGGGATGGATTGGCTAGCGACCTACGAGGCAAGCATTGTGTGTCGTAAGAAGATGATTCGATTGGTTGCGCCCGACGGGAGTGCGGTGACAATTTATGGTGATAGGATTCGCACAGTCCCGAAAGTGATTTTGATGGTGGTGGCAGAGAAGTGTATGAGGTGTGGATGTGGTGCCTATCTGGCCTACGTAAAGGATATGGATGTGACAGTACCACGACTGTCAGACATACCAGTTGTGTGTGATTTCCCGGACGTGTTCCCGGAGGATCCATCTGGTGTTCCACCTGACCATGAGATCAAATTTCAAATCAATATGATACCTAGTGCCCAACCTATTGCTAAGGCGCCGTATCATTTGGCTCCATCGGAGATGAAGGAACTGATGACACAGTTGAAAGAGCTGCTAGACAAGGGGTTTATTCGACCGAGTATCTCTCCATGTGGTGCTCTGGTATTGTTTGTGAAGAAGAAGGACGGTAGTATGCGGATGTGCATTGACTACCGTGAGCTGAACAAGTTGACGATGAAGAATCGGTACCCATTATCACAGATTGATGATTTGTTTGATCAGCTCCAAGGTGCCAGTTGGTTCTCGAGGATAGATCTTCGATCTGGTTACCATCAGTTGAAGGTGAAGGAGCAGGATGTTCCTAAGACAGCTTTTCTTACGCGCTATGGACACTACGAATTCCTCGTCATGTCCTTTGGTTTAACTAATGCACCAGCTGCTTTTATAGATTTGAGAATCGGGTGTGTCGGTCGATGTTAGATAAATTAGTGATTGTATTTATCGATGATATTCTGATTTACTCGAGAAGCGAGGAGGAACATGCCGGTCACATTCGTGAGGTGTTGGAGACGCTTTGAAGGGAGAAATTGAATGCCAAGTTCTCCAAGTGCGTGTTCTAGTTATGCGAAGTTCAATTTCTAGGTCACGTGGTGAATCCTGAGGAGATTATGGTAGACCCGGCAAAGGTGGAGGCGGTGATGCAATGGAAGTCTCCAAAGACGCCATCCGAGATTCGTAGTTTCTTGGGTTTGGCGGGTTATTACAGGAGATTCATCAAAGACTTCTCTAAGATAGGTTCTCCGTTGACCAAGTTGACCCATAAGGATGTAAAGTTTGTGTGGGGTCCAGAGCAGGAGAAGGCTTTCGAAGAGTTAAAGATGAGGTTGACGCAAGCTCCAGTTTTGACGTTACCCGAAGGAAACAAAGAATTGGTTGTCTATTCGGATGCTTCTTATTCAAGATTGGGTTGCGTGTTGATGCAACAGGGAAAGGTTATAGCCTATGTGTCCTGACAGTTGAAGGTCCACGAGGCTAACTACCCTACCCATAATTTGGAGTTGGTAGCTGTGGTCTTTGCATTGAAGATTTGGAGGCACTACTTGTACGGGACGAATTGCACCATCTTCACCGACCACAAGAGCTTGAAGTACTTCTACGAGCAAAAGGAACTGAACATGAGGTAGAGGAGATGGTTGGAGCTCATCAAGGATTATGATTGCGAGATCCATTACCACTCCGGTAAGGCCAACGTGGTGGCCGATGCCCTTAGTCGAAAGGAGAGACCCAAGCCGATTCTAGTGAAGTCTTATCAGTTGGTCATGACCGCTGATGTGATGAAGCAAGTCAAAGAGTTTCAGGATGAAGCTCTGAAGGAGGATCGGTTTAATTCCGAGCGTATGAAGGGTCTAGTCGTAGAATTGGGTGAGAACACTTTGGGTGTTAGAACCCGATCTGGACGGATGTGGGTACCTTATTTTGGGGATCTACGTGGAAAGATCATGGACGAAGCCCATAAGACTTGATACTCGATTCATCCCGGTGCCATGAACATGTATCAGGATATGAAGAAGGATTATTGGGGGCCAGGAATGAAGCGCAAGGTGGCGGAGTACGTGAGCAAGTGCCTTGCTTGTTTGCAAGTAAAGGCGGAGCACCAGAAGCCATACGGGAAGATCTAACCGTTGGATATACCCGAGTGGAAGTGGGAGCAGATCACTATGGACTTCATTACGAAATTGCCGCGTACGGCAAGAGGCTATGATGCCATATGTGTAATTGTTGACCGATTGACGAAGAGTGCTCATTTTCTGCCGATCCGCGAGACGTATTTATCGAAGAGGTTGGCGGAACAATTTACCAAGGAGATTGTGACTCGTCATGGCGTACCGGTGTCTATCGTGTCCGATCGCGACACCCGGTTTATATCTAAGTTTTAGAAGAAATTTCATGATGCGATGGGGACGAGTTTACACATCAGTACAGCTTTCCACCCTCAGACCGATGGTCAGTCGGAGAGGACCATTCAAACGCTGGAAGATATGCTTTGGGCATGCGTCATTGATTTTGGTGGAAGTTGGGACGAGCACTTACCGTTAGCCAAGTTTTCATACAACAACAACTATCATGCCAGTATTGGTATGCCTCCTTATGAGATGCTATACGATAGAAGGTGTAGGACGCCCGTGTGTTGGGGCAAGATCGGGCAAGAAGAGTTGGAAAGCCTTGAGATGATCGAGGCTATAACTGAAAAGTTAGAGAAGATCAAGGCCTTTATGAAGGCGGCGAAGGATAGGCAAAGTCGTACGCCGACAAGAGGCGTAGGCCGATTGAATTCAAGGTGGGGGATCGAGTTATGTTGAAAGTGCTTAGCCGAAAAGGATGTGATTGTGCCACTGGAGGAAATTGAGATCGACGAGCGACTTAATTATGTGGAACAACCTGTGGCTATCATTGATCGAAAGGAGAAGAGGCTGAGGAACAAAGTGGTTCCACTAGTGCGAGTACAGTGGAAACACAGGAAAGGGTTAGATTCCACTTGGGAAACCGAGCAAGAGATGTGGTAGCATTACCTTCATCTGTTCGAAGACTGACAGGTTTCGAGTACGAAACCTAAATAAGGGGGTCGACTTGTAACGCCCGGAATTTTTGAGAAAATAAAGGCAGTAGAAGTTTTCGCGCGAAAAAGGGTTCTCCCGTGAAAGTGGTTGTTCTCGCGCGAAAGGATGTTCTAGCGCGAGAAAATGTTCTCGCGCGAGAGGCCTGCGAGAAGTTGACCTGGGGTATAAATAGCTGTGAACCCCCATGTTTGGCACTCACTTATGCGAAAAGTGCTGCTGCAAGAGAGAGAAAGTTGTGGTTTAGAGAGAGAAAGTGCAGATTTGAGGTATTAAGGTATGTAAACTCGTGTAGTAACTTGTGTTTAGTATAAAGGGATGATTATTAACAAATGTAACCTACGGTTATGTAGTTTTAGTTAGGTACAAGCTTCGGGAAGGTCAAGTTTGTGCTAAAACTTAACGAGGTGAGTTTCTAGTCCCCTTTTTACGTAAATTTTCATGTTTTAGGGTTGTTATGCATATTATACATTTTAAAATGCTTGTTTATGCATGTTCAGTGATGCTTTGGGTGTCTGTGTGTTAGATCTGATTTAGACGCGATAAGTTACGACTGGGCGGGAAAAGTTGGGAGTTCTCGCGCGAGCAGTTGGCCGTACGATTAGAAATTTGAACTGGGATGTTTTCATGCGAAAAGAGGAGTTTTCATGCAAAAAGAGGAGTTTTCATGCGAAAGGGAAGTTCTCCCATGACAGAATTTTCTCGCGCGAATGAAAGGTTCTCACGCGAGAGGCATAGTTTTCGCGCGAGGTGATGTTGTCGCGCGATAAGAGGTCTCGCGCGACATGATGTTTTCGTGCGAGATGATTTGATATTTAAAATGCAGGTTTTGAGTGATGCATTGTTCTTGCAAAATGTTAAGTTTTGAGATGAATGATGTGTAAAAGTGCAGGTTTTGAGTGATGCATTGTTCTCGGGCGAAATGTTAAGTTTTGACGTGAGATGTTAATGTTGATGTATGTAAGTTTTCGCAAGGTATGTTGTGATGTATGTTATGTGTTATCTTTCTATGAGGTAATAGTTTTCAAAACTATGTATTTTACGATGTGACTTTACAAAAAACGTGCGAATGAATAAGTAAAGTATTATGTAATGAAAGTGAAAGATAACGATGATGAAAATGGAATGTAATGAATGAATGAAAGTCTTTCAAGCAATTGAATGGAGGTGCACGGCCATGTTGTCATTAGCTCAACTGAGGTGCGGATTAGCTAGCACATGAGGATATGCCTCAAGGGTCTAATCCTTGAGATTGACCGTATGTACGGGACCTTTGTCGCTTGCCCCGATACTAGAGTCAGCTTCCTGCACAATGTTGGTGGGGTTTATTTATAGACCTCGGCCCAATACCAGCTTCGTGCACAATGTTGGGGTATAGCATATGACACTGGCCCATATGGAAGTGAAAGATAATGAATGAACATATGAATGAATGAACGAATGAATGAATGAATGAATGAATGAACGATGACATACGTTGAGAAAGATAATAAATAATTATGATCAAGGTGTACATATGATCAATGATCACATCGAATGTATATGGTATGTTTCGAATGAAAGTACTATATTTTATTTATAAAACTAGAACTCACTCAGCGTCACTGACTTTTGTATGCATAATAGTTGGCAGGTAAAGTTTAATGCTAAGGAGGTGCAGGTGTGGATGCATAAGCTACTGGAATATGTTTGAAGACTGGCATCCATATTTTGGAAAAACATATTTTATTCATGAAACTTATGGGATGTAAAATGAAATGATATGATATGTTAACACGATTTTATTATTAATGAAAAGTTTAAATTCGGCTGCAAAATGTTGTATTTTAAATGTTTTATGCGATGAATGTCCGACTGTAAGCGTCCCGGGAACGGGGCCTTACAAGGTGCCTCGTCCTCATTCCCACCTAGTCATTGGGAACTAGCTCGGCCAGTCGTTAATGAACCTGACAAATCCTCTGTAGGCTCTGGCTCCTCTATCTCCCAGTCCTCGTTAGGATCAGGCATCATGTGCTCATAGGGGGGCGAAGGGTACCAATTAGGGTCTCCGTACTCGGGTCCAAGGGGGGCATACTCCCCAATCTCATGGGACTGGGGGCGTCTCGAAGGTCCTGCACCCACGTCTGGTGCAAAGGTGGGTAGTGGAATGGTGGTCTGGTGGTAAGGCGGGGGTGGTACGTCAGGTGAGTCGCTAATGTATATGGTCTTTCCCTTGTTCTGGTTTCCTGCCATCTAATGAACAAAAGGGTAAATTGCAACATGATAAATATATATATATATGTATATAAAGAAAGTTAAAAATTAATAATCATATGTATAATATACAAAATGCTATAAACAAGATTAAGTGGTAGTATCTTTCCTTGGTTCGTATCCTAGGGGGATCTTCCTCTTACTTCCTTATGTCCCTAGTGTATGGTTAAAGCCTACGTTCCTAGTGGTAAGAACCTAATTCGTTGAAGCCATTGGCTCTAATACCAATCTGTCACACCCCTTTGACCGGGTCTGGTCGTGACCGACTGATATCATCACAATGCAACGAAAATAAATAAATCCAAACTTAATCATTACATAACTCTAAATTTTCTTACATCTAAATTTTCTTACATTAAATTGTCTAAAAGATCCAAACAACACATATTTTATTCAATTGTTCATAAATAGAAAGGTGGATAGAGTAGTGGCTAAGTCTCCAAGGGTCCTTCTAAGGGTAGTGGCTAACTCTAAATTTTCTTACATCTAAATTTTCTTACATTAAATTGTCTAAAAGATCCAAACAACACATATTTTATTCAATTGTTCATAAATAGAAAGGTGGATAGAGTAGTGGCTAAGTCTCCAAGGGTCCTTCTAAGGGTAGTGGCTAACTCTAAATTTTCTTACATCTAAATTTTCTTACATTAAATTGTCTAAAAGATCCAAACAACACATATTTTATTCAATTGTTCATAAATAGAAAGGTGGATAGAGTAGTGGCTAAGTCTCCAAGGGTCCTTCTAAGGGTAGTGGCTAACTCTAAATTTTCTTACATCTAAATTTTCTTACATTAAATTGTCTAAAAGATCCAAACAACACATATTTTATTCAATTGTTCATAAATATAAAGGTGGATAGGGTAGTGGCTAAGTCTCCAAGGGTCCTTCTAAGGCGGCACCTATCCATTTGACACCTGTCTGTTACACATCACCTGAAATACACACTCAAAATACGTCAACATAATGTTGGTAAGCCCATGAGTTTAAGACACATTACCCTTCATGACAATATAATATTCAACCAGTTTGATAAAAATATAACCATAATGTAATACCATGATGCACTATAGAATGTATCACAATCATTCCTGACCCGGACTTTCCCGCCCGAGTGCTAAAATATCCCCTAACCCGTTACTACTAAATTGTTGGGTTTAAGTGTGCCCTGCTAAGCACGGTTAAATGGCACTAATTTGTGACATGACAATTATTGAATCTCAATGAAGGGTTTCCCTGCATAAAGGGCCTATTGTATGTGGGGGATTCCCTAAATAGTACTATCCACAAATCACGCGGCTCCTAATGGAGTGAATGATTGTGTTCCGTTCGGGAACAAGAGCAGGTAGTATTGCACCATAATAACATAATCATAATAATATTAAAGAGTATGTATTTCACCCCAAAAGTTATAAAGTATAAAGGGAATTCATGAGACTCACCTGTGGTTGATCACTTGGTTGTTTGTAAAGTTTGGATGCTACCAATAGTGAGGGTTCCTATATCCATTTAAAATTAGTTAGTTCTATATTTATTAGATTAACTACACCCATCCCCTAATGTTTGTATACTTTGGCTTGATAGGCGTTGTTTTATGTATGTGAAATCTTACTTTCTGTTCTTAGGTTTTGGTTAGCATACTTAGCTTGTTTAATTGTTAAATCTTTATCTCATGTGTTCTGATTTTTTTGGTTTTTATAGGTGTGGTATGATCTTAAAACAACAAGGTTTCAATGGTTGGTAAGATTGGTCCTTAACTTTGCTAAATTTACATTTTTGATCCTAAAGTTTGGGATTTTTGTATCATTATTATTCATGATGGTTTTTATGATATTAGTGGGCTAAGCTACTCTAATAAGTGTATTTTTATGTTATTTGAATCTTTTTCTTGACGGGTTTAGTAGCTTGTTTTAGGTTTAAGTGATTTGTGAAGTTATATATAACTATTCTCCTATTTAAGGTTGTTGGTTGGTTTGATTGAGGGTTTGTGCTTTATATATACTTATTTAGATAATAATTAGATATTCGAGGGCTAACGATATAGTTTCAAGATTCGGTGCTTTACTCATGGTGTCCTTAAACGTGTATCGTATCGCGATTCGGGCGTATTGACGATGTGTGATTAATCTATGATTTTCATGTTTATTTATATTTGTGACCAAGTGGTAAGTTATATTATTCTGAAAATTAGTTAATTTTGAAAGATTTGAGGTTATTTTTATGTTTTGTGATTTTTCCTATTTATTCCACTGATAATTAATTATTCTAAAACGCTATATTTCGTAACTCCTTTATAGTATTCTAAAACTCATAGGTATTTAGTTTTTAGTTTGTCTTGGTCTCTACTAAGTCATTAGTTTCTGGAAATTTTGGGTTTTTAACTTGTTGTATCGGTTTTCGGATTTTAATATAGTTTCTGGAGATTTTGAGACTAACTTGTCATTAGTCTCTACTAAGTCATTAGTTTCTGGAAATTTTGGGTTTTAATATAATTATAATCCTTAGCCAACGTTTTATCAATTTTGGGTATGTTTGTTTGTTTGTTTGTTTATTTTTAGTTTATAGATTTTTCACTAAAACTACTCTTAAATTTATTTTTAACAATTTTCTTTATTTTATGGTGGATATACTTTGTATTTTTGTTTATTAGGAAAATAAATTCTAAAAATTATGAAATTACATTTCTAGGCTTTTATGAGTATGTAAATGATATTGGAATATTTATATTAATAAATATCATATATTTATTATTTTCGACAGCTAGTCCGGTTAGTTTCGTTAGATATAAGTTAAGTCCCGGTTAAGTCTCGTTTTTGGATTTACTACTTGTTTTAATCTGATTTCTCCCTTCCCAAATATTTCATAATATAAATATGACTTAACTAACCCCTAAATTTCAGTTCTTTAGCCCCCTTTCTATTTCTTGTAATTTTTATAAAATGCTAGTTTTTCAACTTTTGAATTTTTTATAAAATATAAAGTACATGTGTTTCACTTTTGCACATCATTTTTTTACGCGTTTTCGGGTTGTAACTTGTTACCTTCGTGATTTGTGTGACCGAGGGGAGGGTTCGAATGGATGATGTGGGACCTTGAGAAGTCAATAAAATGATGTGCAAAAGTGGTGGTTGGGTCAAGTGAAGAAATGAAAGAAAGAACTTGAATGTGCTCAAATGTGTGTGTGTGTGTGTATGTGTTGAAGGTTTACCTTGTTCTTGAATGGTTGTTGGTGTTTGAGAGTATGATATTCCTTGGCTTCAAAAAGGCTGGATTTTATGTTGTGCAAGTGAAGGGTAAAGAGTCAAGTGAGAGTAGAGAGAGTTTGTTTGAAAACAAAGTGTGAAATGGAGTGGGTGTGGTGGTGATATGGTTGTGTTTGGCCGAGGGGTAGGGAGGGGGGTTTGGGATGCTCAATTTTTTGGTTTTGAAGAAATTATGGCTGGGATTTGGGATGATTTTGGTGACTATTGCAAGTCCCTAGGATGCTAGGTGATCTTCCCATGCATTGGGTGAATTGGGGGGTGATTTGACTAAACATGGGGTTTAGTTTTTATGAACTTAAATAATCTTTTATAAATAATAAGGTGTGGCTGAGATTTATGGGTATTTTTATTACATATGGATGTATATATACATGTATATATACGGGTGTATATGTGTCAGGTGGGTGTGTATCGGGGGTGTGTGTGTGTGTGCATCGGGTACACATGCCCGTATGCATGTATATACATGCATGTATGTGTCATGTATATGTGGGTTTGTAGGTGTACGTATGCATGTATATATGTATACGTATATGTATGTTGTAGGTATATATATATATTACGTATGCATGTATGTATTTTGTGGGTGTGTATGTGCCGTGAATATATATATATATA